>JAVTVY010042698.1:0-177607 GCA_036873755.1 Hanleya hanleyi | reverse complement strand
GTATAAAATTTGGTGATTAACGATGTAGGCAGTTTAAATAGTGATTTTGAATTTTTGATAGCTAAAAATTGACCACACTTGCATTGCGATTTAGTCAATGCACAAATTCAATTAGTCAAACATAGGGAAACATGGCCCACTATGTCTTTAAACGAGGAACAAAATTGCTGGTGACGAGTGACTATGCCAGATCTGGAGCATGAATCCAAATATACAGAATAATCGAGGAATAACAATACACAGAAATAAATGCATCCGTGCTATTAAAACATTCTCAGAGCAATCTTGTTAAAATGGGACCGCCAATAAAATGCCCCTAAATGCATGTGGCCCTTTAATTTTGGATTTGGTATTAAGTAAAAAATATTTCCTTCTACACTTAGTTAAAAACTGACCTATGAGTTGATGACAGTGGAAATACAATATGGTAGCGGCGGTCTAGGCCATTCTAGATATGGGGTAATATCATAAGCTAACCAGAGAAGTGTTCGATATTTTGAACGATACGATCGTGATTTGTCCCCGGTATCCCTCACAAAGTTCGAGAAACATTAGCGAGCTGGCAGTCGGATCAACAACCATGTCGATGAAGACAAATTGGTCTAGCAATCTTTTGTGATCTTGTCTGAAATCGTAGTATTTTTTGGAAGGTCTAGAAGATATTACTGGGAGAGATGTATACAGGCAATATGCTTGATCTTCTACCAAAATAACCAAAAAAAGTCAGATAGCAATTTCGAGTTGTTCATCGTCCCTCCTGCCATAACAATAGATCTGTGTGAAGATGAGCTCTTTTACCATATTTGAAACAACAGCATGATGTACAACAGTTCTAGGAAAACAAAATTGGTTAGGCAATGTAACATTGTCTACAATGGTTATATTTATAGATGATCCAAGCAGTAGTGATCCAGGTGACCACGAATAGATCATGAGGCCATGATAAGTAGCTTTCTTCCTTAAATGACAGACCAAGACTGGAGGTGCGTGTTTTCTGTTCCTCACATTCGGCCACCAAGGTCAGACAAGTTCACGTCACGTCTGATGAAAAACCACATTCTATGGAATCACATTAAACGAGACAATCTTCCACGCCACATCTAAACGGATGCGTTGAAGGTCTGAGGATAAACTATCCGTGACAAAAGACCATCGGTGACAGAAGACGAGCGCCCTGTTATTAACCGCAGGTTCCTATATTTAGAAGCAATCAGGACCCTTATTTTTCGCGTCTGTGAACCATTGGTCTTCTTTGGCCTGAATAAAACAGTCACACAGGCGATCACATAAAGGAAAAATAATAGCATTGATTCTGTCAGAAGGCTATGCTTATTGAGCAACAACAGACTGATATAATGCGACACTAAATATAATATAGAGGATACATTATTTTAAAAACTCCCAGACAGGCTTTTCACACTATGGCAATAGCATCTTAGTAGCAGAATGTGGCAGTGTTCCAACATTCCATAGACAACCCTGCTGCACTGCGTTCACCCTGTATTATCGAATGCCATTTGTATCAGGTCATTGACTACAAACACAAACTGCAATACAGTATATTGAAATACTTCGTTATTTTAAAGATAAATGGTCGATAAATTGCATGCGTAATGCCAATTAGCTATTTCGTTTCTGGATGTGAAAAGATTTATGTCCAACGTTTGATAATTGATGTCGGGTCCGGAGCTTACATTTAACTGTTATCATTGACTACGTGGATTTCAGAAAATGACTAGAACTAAAATTTGTCTGTATGTTATTCAATCAAGATTGGGGTCATTTTCCGTTTCCAGTAGTGCCAATAATATGACCATAAAACAGGACCAATCGACATGCATATTATCCTGCAATGCAAATTGTTCTTGTTAAATTGTATATTACGATCTGCCCGATATATACCATAACGACCACCTCTATAAATTCAATGAAACATGAAATTTACATGAAATATAACTTTCTACAAATTGCAACTGGCCATCTATAATGTAAATAGTAATAACACAGGATTGAATGAGAAGCAAGGAAATAACACATCGACCTTCAACATGTCCCGTATTCGAGTGGCAACGGTGGGGCTGGTAGTGATCAAGCAGGCGTCATGATTGAGGAGAAAAGTTCGACCATCCGTTTGTAGAGTCCACTGAAGCTGATACTCGGCAAGTAAAACTACGACCTGAGTCAGATCCAATCACGCGGAGACAATCCATCCAATGCTTGGTACCTAAACTGTTCAGTTGAATATTCATACTCGATTGACGCGTTGCCCGACAGGCTCATATATCCTGCTCCATGGCTCACATGTGTAGCGTAATGCGAACACATCTTGCTCGTCGCACCAGACTAAGATTTGCTCACGTTTTAGATTATTTCTTGAGCCCGTCCAAACATAGGATGTGTATTAGGTTATTGAAATTGAGAGTTTCAACAGATTACAGTGAAAATCCCAAATAATCATCTAGCATCGTTTGCTTTTCAATGCAGATGACATCCGGTAATTAAAGATGCAGTCAACCTAAAACGTTATTTTTGAATTTTCGACAAAAAGGGTCACACTTGCATAGTGACTTGGTAAATGCACAAACTCAGCTAGCCAAGAATGGGGAAACAGTGCTCACTATGACTTTAAAATCAATGAAAAAGTGCCATGCTTTTTAAGCTTCTGGTCTATTCCAGGCCCTAATTTTTTACCCTCAGTGCAACTTCAGTTATTTTTATGTATCAAAACTTGTCACTATTGGGTCCGATGTAAGAGAAAAGAGTATCCGTAAGGAAAGAATGTCCGACTAGTACATAATAACATATCTGTAATATTTTCCTTCATTTACCACTCCGGTACGACATTTTCTTATGTAGCCAAGCATAGAAGAAGGAAAATTATTTTCTGTGATATTTTCTTTTACATCTGCAATAATATGGACTTCAAAATTACGAACTGGGAACATATCCAAAGAAGCTGAATCCCGTGAGTAGAATCGCCTAATTCTATCATCCATGTCAGTTAAACGTATTCAGCCAAACAAATTACCATGGTCACATTATATGTACTCCAGTGAGTTGAATGTAATACAGAGTTATGATCAAAATTGTATTTGAAACGTAGCTGGTAACTTAATAATGTGAAATTTAATGGGAAAATGAAATCCACTCAAAAAACATGAGCGCAATTGTTGCTACACAAGCAATATAAATCATAATTCACCATAGAAATGTGGTCTTACGAGACGGGTTACGTAAATGTAATCTAACTTGATTAGTGTTCTACTGTTCCAAGCTGGCATGTATCACTCTCTAATCTGTATCGATGTTATGCCCTGCGGTTTCAAATTAGATTATGGTATGTTGGAGAATAAAAATCCGAATACATCATTATGTCCTATTTCCTTTTCAAATGGAGACAGTAATTGGAGAGAGATTCGAATGATATCGACATATGAACGATTCTTGTATTTACGTAACTTACAGTTACAACTTAATGGTAATCCGTAGAGATAGAAATAGACGGATCTAAACACCTCAACAACAGTAATTTCCCTATGGAACAAGTATGCGAGCACCCTGGGATTTCTCACAGAGCGCCAGTTTGACAAGAACAACAATTGGTGAAAATGATTACATCATATGGAGTGTAATGACCATGCACCGAATGCAAGACTGTCTCATTTCCAAACTTGCAAACCGTTTATGTATCTTACAAGAGTCATATCATCCCGGCTGTTTGAGGAGGCCAATGAAACGTGTGCAAATTTCTGCCTTTTTCAGCCATGCTTCTATTGTCAAACTATGCTTTAATTATATAAAATCAGGATAGGACATTTATAATTGATTTCTTGGGGGCTGATACTTTATGTGAAGCAGGTTGCCCGTATAATTGGCGTTTGTGCTAACGAAGTGGTCTTATCCTGGTTTAGTAATCAAGGCATGGTTGAACAATGGAGGCATGGCCGAGAGCGCAGAAATCTTGCCGTTTCATTTGTCTCTTCACGTAAGTTCCGTAGGCGTGACTGATAGGCCTCCAACAACAGCCACATACATGCATGTTTTGAAGTTTTTGAAATGGACTAGTCTTGCATTTAATGCATGCTCATGTAGACATAATACCACCTATGGAATAATTATTTTCATCGATTGTTGCCATGATCGAACAAACTATGTGAGAACTTCCATTGCAATCGCATACATATCTAAGAAATAGTCAATATTTAAGGGAAAACTTACTTTTGTTGAGGTGTTTAAATGGCGCAGAAAGCGCTGAAAATACGAATAAGACACACGTCAGACAATTTGAACAGACATGGTGGTTCATTGGACAACTATACTGATTGAGGAGACGAGGTCGATGAACTCTTTACCGAGTCCGCTCCAACTGTCACGTCGGAAGTGAACCAACCACCTGGATCAGATCCAATCATCCGAAGATAAGCCATTTAACGCTTGTTTCCTGTACATCTTGATCAATATTCATACGCAATTGACACGTTAGAAAAGTTTCGCGTCCAAAAGGGCCATTTGTCTTGGATGTTTAGAATAATTCTGCACACGTTTTATTTGTCATACTCTAGTCTATTCTTTGCTCTCATGTCAGTCTACTATTTTCTCAATTGTATGATCACTTTTAAGACTACGCCTGTATAATTGTGGTGCAATTCCATACATCACTGCATGCCACATCGCTATCAACCGTGAAAGGCTTAGTCATCAAAGCAGCTGTCTTGGATTTTTTTTTACATTTGGTTGTAGAATACGCAATCGTGATTCCGTCACGAAATTTGGTTTGGTTTGGTTTGGTATCATTTATTCACCATCCAAAATACAACATATATAAAGAAAAAAGCAGAAGTTACAATATATCACATATTATGAGTTCCGTAAATATTAGGTTGGCGGGAGAAAATCCCAAAGGGCTTGTTATATCCCAAAGAATAAACAGAAAAGATGCATTGATTCAATCTCTGAGATGTTTGTGTGAGGCAACGAATTACAAAGTCTTATAAACAAAGCATAGTGGTAGAAAGTGAATAAAGGATTAATATGATATTGGACTATGTATTTACTCATTATTATATTAGATATGGCTAATATGTGCAATGGTTATGATGCTAGTAGAAAGGCTTTAAGAAGGTATTTAAAATGAAAAATTGATATGCAAATTTGTAGATGGGAGGGCAATTTATTTCATTCCCTAGGAGCCTTAATTTCAGCTGTGTGTAGAGAAAGGCAAGACCGAAATGGATAGCGATATAATTTCGTAGCAGAACCTCTTGTGGGATACTGGTGTATATCACTTAATTTTGTCAAGTAATTATTAAACATTGATGGTAGAAGTGATCTATGATGGATAAATTTATGAGACAGCTGGAAAATGAGATACTGATTCAAAACTAACAGTAGCAATATTTTAAGTCTGGCAAATAACGGAGCAGTATGTTCTAGAGGATGTACGACAGATATAATTCTTATTGCTCGTTTTTGAAGGTAATAAAGGACTTAAGGTGCGCGGAAAAAGTGTTGCCCCAAACAATATTACAATATGACAGATAGGGAAAAATAAGCGAGTAATAAAGTAGATATAAAGTTTTTTTATTGAGGCTGTGTTCAATAGTATTTATCAAACCCAAATTTCGTGATACCTTTTTACAATGTGTTTCGTCCAGGATAGTTTTTCACTCAAATAAACTCCAAGAAATTTAAAATTGTCAACCTTTTCTATATCGTGCCCCATAATAGATAATACTGGATTGAAAGAACTATTAGTTCTACAGTTAGGTTTGATAAGCATAAATTTCGTTTTTGTTACATTTAAAGAGAGCTTATTACTGGAAAGCCAATTATATAATAACAACAATTCTTCAGACATCATTTGAAAAAGTGCAGCAGGATTATGATGAGATAACATTGTGCTTGTATCATCTGCGAATAATATAATTTTCAAGACACTTGAAACGGATAACAGGTCATTTATATAGATAATAAATAGCAATGGCCCCAGGATAGATCCTTGAGGGACACCACATGATATAGATTGTAAAGTCGAGAAAGTATTATTAACAGAAACAGTTTGAAATCTGTCAGATAAATACGATTGCTGGTATCGCGAAAACCGTAATATTCTAACTTTCTATTAGTAAAATGTCATGATTCACAGTATCGAATGCCTTAGAGAGATCCAAGAAGCAAATAATGCTAAATAATTTGGATTCTTTAGCAGCAACTAAGGATTCATAAAGAGACAGTAAAGCAAGAAAAGTAGAATGGTTGGGCCTGAATCCAAACTGATTGCAACAGAGTATAGAGAACGTTTCTAAGAAATCAACAACATTAATAGCCGCAACTTTCTCTGGTATTTTGCTGAAGGCTGGCAGCACAGAGATAGGTGGATAATTTTCCAAAAGCCTATTATTGCCAGATTTAAAAACTGGGGTCACTTTGGCTATCTTCAACTCTGCAGGTACAACACCAGTTTGAAAAGACAGATTAATAATATTAGACAATGGTACGCTGATGGAATCGGAAACTAGTTTAACTAAAGACACAAGTACACCGTCTATCCCAGCGGCACTATTTTTTGACTCGGAAATAATTTCGAATATTCGAGACGGAATGCAAGATTTGAATTCAAAATTATCATTAAAATTGCCAAGGAGATAGTCGGTAAACGTTGAATTAACATTGGGAATCTTAGTACAAAGTGTATTTGCGATGGAGCAAAAATAGTCATTAAATTTGTTTGCAATAACAGACGGGTCGGTTATTTCCTTCAATAATGAAAGTTCGGGGCAGAGAAGGTGATTCCTTCGCGGACAAGTTTAACCCGAATGGTGACCATTTAAGGAGACAAATTTATCATCATTGTCTGTAGGCCTACTATGTGTTATTGTGAAGTAGCATATTAGAATAAACAGCCCAAATAAAGTCGCAAAAAAAAAACAAATAGAAAAGCCACTCTATTCAAGCTCGAACCCATTTCTCTATGATTCCGTCACGGACATGTCTAAAGATTAGATAACAATAAATCTGTAATATTTCAGGGAAATTTATACATTATTTGAAATTTGCCAGCTATAACTCAATTATAAATTGCTGAACGCCTACTTTACAAAACAAAGTTTCTCTGACAGGCGCTTTAAAGTAAAAAATGCCCTCCAAATCGTAATTTCGTAACCGTGGAATTAATATTCTTGGAGAATCTCAAAAGAATGATTGAAGATGGATCTCTTATAGTGAAACAGACAAACATTCCTTTGACATTCATCGCTAACAGTGGATTTGCGCATTTGTTATCACAGGGAGTCAGGACAAATCCAATACATGTACCCCAAATAAAATAACATGAGGAAATTCATCGACATGTGGCATACAAATTTGGTATTCCGATAGTGGACGAGGAAAAAATTGTCTGGTGACGGGCTATGCCGGATCTATGGAAAAATAGCAATGCCCAGAATAGGAATCCGTGCTACTGAAACGTTCGCAGAACCATTTTGTTGACATGGGAGCTCCAATATGATGCTCATAATTGCATGTGGCCCTTTATTTTTGAATTTGGTGTTAAGTAAAAACAAAATACCTTGTTTAAATACACTTAGTTTAAGAACTGATTGATAATTTGCTGGCAGTAGAATTGCAATATGGTAACCATTCTAGATATGTGGCAATATCACAAGCCAAATAAAGAAGTGCTTGATATTTTTTAACCCTATCTGGCCTGGGCTTTTTGTGACGTATCCTGGCTTTGGGGGGGGGGGGGCGAAATGACCCCCCTAATTATTTTTCTTACCATTGGGCTAGGGGCTGAAACTTACACCATACCCTTGGCTCAAGCTCTACCAGAAAATGTAAAAAAATCCAAGATGGCTGCTTCGATGACGTCAGAGTGACGCCATTTTCAAAAACGGCATTTTTTGCAGAAAGCAGAAATTTTGAAGAAATATGACGAGAAAAATCACTTTTCTGGTACGCCAAGTGACCGCCATCTTAAATTTACCCATGATCCTCTGCTCGGGGGGTCATGCATATAGGCTCAAAATGACCCCAATATGATAAACTATAAAGCCCCCCCTCCCGCCCCAGGATAGGTAGGGTTAAGATACAATGACAATCTGCCGCTAGTATCCCTAACAACGTTCGAGAAGCGTTAGCCAGTTGGTTCCGGATCAACAGCCTAGCATATCAAGACAAATCGATCCTGCAATCATTTGTGATCTTGTCTGAAATCGTAATATTTTTCAGCAGGTCTTGAAAATATTACTGGGAGAGATGCATATAGGCAATATACTTGATCATCTACAAAATATCTAGAGAGGGATAGAAAAGGATTTCGAATTTGAAATCGTCCCTCCGGCCGTGAAAAACATCTGTGTGAAGGTAAGCTATTTTAACTTATTGAAACAACAGGATGATTTACAGCTGTTCTAGGAAAACAAAATTGGTTATATTTATGAATATGATTATATTTATGGCTGAACCAAGCAGTAGTGATTCAGATGATCATGAATATACCATGTGGCCGTGATAAGCAGTATTCTTCCTTGAAGGACAGGGTATGAGTGGAGGTGCGTGCTTCTGTTGTCCATATTCGGTCAGCAAGGTCAGACAAGTTCACGTCACGTCTGATGGAAAACCATGTTTTCTGCAATCACATTAAATGAGACAATCTTGCACGCCTCAGCTAAGCGGAGGCACTGAATGTATGAGTATAAACTATGCGTGACAAATGACCATCGGTGACAGAAGACGATCGCCCTGTTATTACCCGTAGGTTCCCAGACGTAGAAGCAATCAGGACCCTTATCATTCGCGCCTGTGAACCATTGGCCCTCCAGAGAGCGGTTAATGAAGTATCAACTTTTAATAAAAAGTCACACAAGCGATCACATAATGAGAAAAAATATCGATTATTATATCAGAAGGGTATGCTTACCATTACAGACCACTAATGCGAGACTAAAGATAATCTATATAATATGCCATAATTGAAAACTTCCCAGATAGTCTTCCGTATGTTTATGCCTAGCCTATGCAAATGAATGCTTTCTGAATTTGGTGCTAATGCTGTTAAATTAAATATAGATGCGGATATTCTTCAATAGGAGCTTATGTTTAACTGTTATCTTTGAATGCGTTAGTAGCGAATTGACTGTCGGTGCCAGAAAATGACGAACGGAAAAGTGGCTGCTTGTCATTTAATCAATATCAGGACAATTTTCCGTTCCAGTAGTGAATAATCTCGACGGATGACATTCTGTAACTTACTACAAAAACTGCTACTAGGCATCTAAAATGCAAAGGGTGCTAAAAAAATACAGGATCGAATAGAAATCAAGGAAATTATTTATCGGCCTTGAACATGTCTTGGATTCAAATGACAACGAAGGGGCTGGTGGTGATCAAGCAGGCGTCATGATTGATGAGAAAAGGTCGAAGATGCGATTATAGAGACAACTGAAGCTGATACTCGGCAAGTAAAACCACGACCTGGGTTAGATCCAATCACGCGGAGACAAGCCATTCAATGCTTGACACCTATACTGTTAGGTTCAATATTCATACTCAATTGACACGTTGCCCAACAGACTCATATTTCTTGTTCTAAATGTGTAGAGTAACTGCGAACAGGTATTGTGCGTCGTATTAGACTGAGATATGCGCGCGTGTCAGTCTATTTCTTGAGCATGTCTAAACACAGATTATCACTTCTCGAAGTCATTAATCGGAATTTTATCGCATGAAATTGACCAAACGATTGCGATAGAAATCAGATGAATGACCACGAGTGTCTCACATCACAATATATTCACAGATAGATGTCAAACAGAATAAATACTATCATTTTATAACTCTTTTGAGAGTAAATCACCTGACCTAGCCTAATCTGGAATAAAACATCTAATTGGAAAAATAGACCATACAAATATACCTGAAACCCTCTGTATACTTTCTAATTGAAGTAAACTAGTCCATTTTATTATAAGTCTTTAGCAACTGTACAATCTCATTTCTTCTTTTCCGCCTGATGCTTTCTGAGACATTTTCACTTTCCGTGTGACAACACTCGCCATTGCAAGGACACGTTGTTCACACCAGCTTCTGTGACATGTGTCAATCAAATGAAGTATGTCATATATGGGAAACAGATATGGAAACAGCTGATCGCGAGCACCAAAGAGTTCAAGACGCATCATAAACAAACGCTTCCATAAATATCTGTGCGGAATTAGGCATGGTGAATGAATAGGAGATATCTTTTGAAGGTGTAATGGTAAACAGTCATGACAAAGGCCGACCGACTCACCAGTGAACCAAACGATAGAGGGCTGTATTGGGAAAACTGCGATCGGTACAGGCACCTCTGCGTTGGTTTCCCTTACAAACATAAACGTGGGGATTGCGTAGGGAAACTGGGGGGTATTGGTGGGCGCGTGGGGTTCGTGTGGGGCGAAGCGTGGTTTGGAACTTTCCTCGTGGGGATAACGTAGGGTTTGTGTGGGGCAGCTGCCCACGGTTATGCAAATTTAGCATAAATATGGGGATTATGTGGGGCTGATGTGGGGATTATGCCGGGTGAATGGAAAAGTCCGCGTGGGGATGATGTAGGGCATAACCTTATCTGCTAAATATTCAAAGTGTAACGTGGGGTTCGTGTAGGGAAAATGAACTTCGGAGTTAATCGACTGAGTTGTTTGTAGGGATTAGGTGGGGTGGATTTTTTCCAGCGCTCGTAGACAAAGTCCAATGTAGGGAATGTGTCGGGCTGTGTTGAAAGTTTAAGTCCGGCGTGGGGATGATGTAGGGCAAAATGCTCGCCGTTTTCATAGCTTAAGTTAAACGTGGGGATTTTGTTGGGCAAGCATTTTTTCATGCATAGCCTAAGACGATAGTGGGGTTGAAGTGGGGCGATATTTTATTTGCACATATAGTGTGAGATAGATGTGGGGATCATGCAGGCAGACTGTGAACTCTGTTTTCTTAAAACAGCAAAGATTTTGGGCCAGTTTCAGTTCAGTAGCGTCAAAAAGACGGATACGCCAACCCACGCAGTCAGAAAACAGGTGATGGGCCATCACTTTTTTTGTGGTGATGGGGTGATGGGGTCTGGTCATCACCCTTTTAGGGTGATGAGAAAAGGTGACGACAAAATCCATCACCTTGAAAAGGTGATGAAACCAGGCCATCACCATAAAAGGGTGATGAGATCCAGTCATGATGAACGACGAGTGGCCATCCTTGGTCATCACCCTAAGAAGTTGATGAAATCTCATCACCTTTTTAGGGTGATGACAGATGAGTGGTCAGACAAGATCATCACCTTTATAAACAGCTATATCCAAATAAATATTGGTTTCCTAAAATATAGTTACCTCTACAAAATTTCTGTAATATATCAGTTTCATTATACTGTAAATTGATATAATTTGTAATTTTACCTGACACACGTAATAGGTATAAAAAGATTATTTTTTCATTCACTTGCATTACTAATGGAAAATTTATTTACCCCTCACCAGAAAGATAAAGATTTGACTTGGAAAGTCTATGTAATACGCATAGAGTTGTGTTTAGAAATCAAAGAGTTGTCCTTCTGGAAATTATTAATAGAATCTATGGTACCGAGCTGATGCCATCAACCCAGGCATTGCTATTTGGAAACGATGAAAAAAGTACAAAATTAAACATTGAAGCTCAGATATGTTTAGGTGAGTTTATCAAAACGACAAAACGATTTGAAGAAGAATATAATTATACACAAAGCTAACAACAAAGAAAAAGTAACTACCCCTAGCAAATCCTAAGCGACCGATATTAGCATAATAACCACATAAATATCTCTAGTCCCCCCCCCCCCACCCCAGCAATTAGCTGAATTATGTTTCGATATTGTTCTCTCCGGCCGTCACATGTTGTATTCTACATGTGTGTAAGATTGTAATTAATGCTGTGTATTTCAAACTATGTAAAAGTGGGAGACGCAGTAATAAGTCTATCTTAATGCGCTCCAACAATGCACAAAATGCAATAAAGCATCATATAACCCAAGAGTTGTGCCCCCTGTCCTGTAGCTCTTTTGTACCTGTGGGTAAATTTGTTTGCACTCCAGTGAAAGCGGAAGGGCCCAGAATCTGACACCGGGCGATGAAATGCCAAACTTTATCTGTTGTGTTCCGGGCTGCAATGCCGCTGTTAAAAAGCGGAACAAAGAGAGGAAATATCCATGGTTGATGTAACTTTTCACCCATTTCCCACCCGAGAGAAAAATGCGTTGCGTCGAAACTGGGTTCAACGGTTCAAATGGTTCGACGCGAAGCGACATGGCCCATGGGGACCAAACAAGTTTACCCGGATTTGCTCCTTACAAGTTACATTTTGAAGGAGGTGTTGGTCCAACTTCGCATAACCCGGTGCCAACATTATTCCCATGGAAGGTGGACGCCAAGAGACGGTTAGTTTCTTTCCCTGTGCCGTAGACAATGATCATTGTTGTTATATTTAGCTCTATCGCAACTCGGCATGGCTGCACGTTGTTGAACTGCGGGCGGTTTGAAGCAAGTTTCCTGCTTGTCAACCACATGCAGTTGCCTGGCCAGTAGGATATTGGATGGTCGATGTCTACGTATAATTATTTCCAATAAATTATGAAAATTAATAAATATTAAAAAAAAAAATTAAATCGATTTTTTTTTTTAAATATTTTTTCTAAGTGTATTTCTCTTTCATCTTTGGCTCAATTAAAGTCATTCCCTATAATGTCAAGCCGAGTTACTACAGTTTTTAATTATCTACCATACCCTGCCCTCTATGACATAGAATAAAAGAGAAGTTGGGAATAGAACCGCTCAACACGGTCATTTCAAAACATTCTCATAGACTGAGGGCATTAACTGATTAAGGTTAATTTGAAAATATTTAGCAGATGCTCAGAAAACCATGAAGAATAATTTTTTCAATTCATTTTATTATTTTGGCCAGCCATAGCTGCTTCTGTCACAGTATTTCAAGATATTTGAGAACCTCTGTCATCATTCTATGAAACAATCATTTACATGTACAGCCATAAATGAGACCTGCTACATCAAACCTCTTTTATGGGTTAGAAACACTATGATTTCCCTTCCTTCCACTGTAACAGTCTCAAACTCAATAACAATTTCAGGTAGAAAATCCTCCCATGTCAAGTTCTTTGAATAATGACATCCATTCATTGCTACATTCATTGCTAATAGTGTGTCTCCCCCCCCCCACATTCTCCCCCCCCCCACAAGTATGTATCCAGCCACACCTGAATCTACATGTATTCTGTGTGTGATGTGCATTCCACACACACACCCCCCCCCCTCCTTCAATTGTTTGCCCTTTAACTGACTCTGGCACATGCCGGTAACCCGTGATGTTTGTACTGGTGCTCACCTAACCCTTTTAGCCTGACAGAGTACATGTATATGTAACAAACTAATACTTGTATATTTCACGTTTTATGTCCCATTGCGAAATGGCTACCGTACTCCGACCTTTATGGTGAATACAATTTGTACTATATATGGTTTTCTTCTACACAACAGTACATGTATACTTGAACAGTTGATAGCTTATGGTACATTGGCTGCATTATCTTGTGACGTCATCTCTGTGAATGACATCATAGCACTTACTTGTTGCAATATACTATTATGACGTAACGTCATAACAAAATGGCTTGTGTTGTGACATCATAATACATGTATAAACTTATGTCGGTTACATGTACACATAAGTCAGGCTGCTAATTTACTTCTGTTCATGGATTATACTCTATAATTAGATCCTGGTACATTTCCTCTGCAACATGTACATGTACTTGCATTACATGTATTCATGAATACATGATTACATGTGAAGATAATGGTATTTCTAAATGAGTACCATTGATTGGTGAAAATCCATGATATGGGAATACTCGATATTTCGGTGAGATTTTAATCGATTTCGATGCCAGATACACCAAACTGTTCAGAATTTCCTGCTTTATTTGCATAATAGATTAGGAGATATTTGAAAACAACTTTTCTGTTCTATAAGGGTGGAGTTCACTGTTTCGTAGAAAAAGCGAGTGAGTACCCAATGTTTATAGAGGTCACGGACTGGAATTCCCCTCAAAACTTGATTTTAAAATTGAATATGTCATTTTTGACAAAATTATTTCACCTGGTCACAAAACAATTGTAAACTAAGTTGCACATGTTTATGTTATTCGTCCTATCGCTGTACTAGGGCTGAATTTAATCAGATTTTATGGATTATATAGATACAAGCAGGTCTGTTATAACTGTGAGATAAATTTGCAGTGTACATGGACAAATGGAGTTAAATATGTTTAATTTGTCGATTAGTATAATTCAAGGACGATTATAGGTAAATATGCGATATTGCTGTCTCAGACAACCCAGCTTCACAGCGAGCTGTTCCTACCCGTAACTGACTTTCATAAGATTATAACTTTAGGAAATACAGATAAATTGCTATGAATAAAAATTTAAAGAAATAAAATGTATCGTCCAGTAATTATCGGAGGACAGTTAGTTCACAAAATACACTGTACTAAAGTTTAAGAACTTTTTGACATACATAATCAATTTATTAAATAAAATTGGCACCAGACCATGTAGAATTGAATTTTCATCCCAGTTGTGCGGGTCATTAATAGTTGATGGAACAGCTTATTGGTTATTGTCTTTTCTTGTTCAGCGAGAGTACTCTATTTTGGTAGTATCCCTAACCAGTTCATGCAGTGACAATAATTTGCTACAGAATGTATACTTCCCTGATAGAGTTTTATCTAATTGTGTTTGTATTTCAATGATCTATAGGAACAGGCAAATACTGGACCCCACTCTCATTGTGTGCATTGGTAACAGGATAATGGAGTAGATCGGCTTGTGGACCTCATGTGAATACCAGTTATCCTCTCCTACAACTTAGGAAGTTACACCTGGAGGTGAGGAAATCTTATTATCACTGCATGTCTGAGAAAAAACTGTGATATCCTGTTCATTTCTAAGAGGTGGTATGTCCCACCAGCTGTGGGGAAAGGGGTGCCAAACCAGTTATTTGTAGCTTATTTTGAAAAAAAAAAAAACGTCTAAAGTGATGTCCCCAACAATTTTTTGTTGTTATTTACCTGGCATGTTTCAGGGTCAGCCCCTTGACTTACTGTACATTAGGCTAAGGGGTTAAGAGTTTCAAAGTTGTTTCAAATATATTCCCAGTAACAGATCCATATTGCCTTCTGATGAAATGTTTTATAACACTTTTATACGCCCGTCAAATTTGACGGGACGTATTATGGTATAGCGTCGTCCGTCCGTCCGTTAACTTTTTCTCGTCAATGCAACTTGTCCTAGAGTTTTCAGTGGATTCTTCTGAAATTTGTTACACCTGATCGGTACCATGTGAATATGTGCACAAACTTTTTTCGACTCAATTCGACGTTTTCTTGAGTTACTCCCCTCGATTTTGGTCTGAAATCCTTGTATTTGGAACCTACTGTCTTCGTCAACACAACTCGTCCCAGAGTTTTCAATGGATACTTCTGAAATTTGGTATGCATGATCGGTACCATGTGTAATTGTGCACGAACTTTTTTCGGCCCGATTCGACGTTTTCTTGAGTTACTCCCCTTGATTTTTGTCGAAAATCCTTGTATTTGGCACCTACTGTCTTCATCAGCGCAACTCTTCTCAGAGTTTTCAATGGATTCTTCTGAAATTTGGTACACATGATCGGTACCATGTGTAGATGTGCACAAACTTTTTTCGGTCCGATTCAACGTTTTCTGGAGTTACTCCCCTTGATTTTGGTCTGAAATCCTTGTATTTGAAACCTACTGTCTTCGTCAACACAACTCGTCCCAGAGTTTTCAATGGATACTTCTGAAATGTGGTATGCATGATCGGTACCATGTGTAATTGTGCACGAACTTTTTTCGGCCCGATTCAATGTTTTCTTGAGTTACTCCCCTTGACTTTGGTCTGAAATCCTTGTATTTGGCACCTACTGTCCTCATCAACACAACTCTTCCCAGAGTTTTCAATGGATTCTTCTGAAATTCGGTACACATGATCTGTATCATGTGTAGATGTGCATAAGCTTTTTTCGAACCAATTCAACGCTTTCTTGAGTTATCCGCCCTTGATTTTAGTCTGGAATACTTTTATTTGGCACCTAGTCCTCGTCAACGAAACTCGTCCTGGGGGTTTCATTGCATTCTTTTGAAACTAGGTGCACATGATTGGTGCCAAACTTATTTCGAGTTGATTCAACAGTTTCTTGAGTTACTCCCCTTGATTTTGGTCTGAAATCTTTTATTTGCCACATACTATCCTCGTGAATGCAACTCGTCTCAGACATTTCGATGGATTCTTTTGAAATTTGGTACATATGGTCCGTACCATGTGTAGATGTGCACAAATGTTTTTGAGCTGAGTCGACGTTTTCTGTATGCTCAACCATATTTGTTTCTTGTATTAATTTATTATGATAGCTCGGGCATTCAGAATATACTAATCGTTTTTCATTGTTTGACTTCCAGCTTATGTTTGCAGCCAGTTCAAGGGCACACTGTGGTCCAAAGTAAAGAGACGCATCACTCAGAAATGCCATGATGCAGCAAGGTCAGGTAGAGTACGCCAGAGAACACCAATGAAGAAGCATGATCTCCACATGTCGGAAGAACTGGTGGACTCTTCTTCAGCTTCACTCTCATCTGCTGTGGATTTGTCATACTCTGACGATGACAACGACAGTCCCCCAAGGAATGCTAAAGGCCATCCCACAACAGGTGGGAAAAGACCAAGACAGATTTTTTTAAACCTTTGAGGGATGAAAAAAAACATTCTACTTGACACAGACTTTCATTGTGCTTCCCATTTTGTGCTCGGGTGTTTTAAGACATGGTACAATATATATTTTATGCTGTTAACGAATAAAAGGTGAAATACACGTGGATTTTGCTTCTGCTGGTGGTTATTTTAAGGGATGGATGATATTGCATGAGGAATCGGGACAGACTAGACAGTCTGTACAAATGACATGCCCTTTCAAATAGAAGATGCCCCCTCCCCCACACCCCAGAAATTCTGTACAGATGGTGTTTTGTGCACCCTGCCCCGTAATTTCCCCATTTGTGAGGATACTGCAGAGTGCTCTGCCCAATTCATTCCCCACTCCCAAATAACTACCCGAAAATAACCCATTGTTGGTACATTCGGGGGCGACAACCCCGAGCCATCCCCTAGGGTTACTGTGGAGACGTTGCCACACCTCTTTGTGGGGGTTTCTGCCCCATATTGGAATTACTGCCCCGCAGATTCCCCACGTGGGGATATTGTGGGGTTTTGTCCCATGCTGGAATTACTGCCCCGCAGATTTCCTACGTGGGGATGTTGTGGGGTTTTCTGCCCCGCAGATTCCCCACGTGGGGATATTGTGGGGTTTTCTCTCCCATGCTGGAATTACTGCCCCGCAGATTCCCCACGTGGGGATGTTGTGGGGTTTTCTCTCCCATGCTGGAATTACTGCCCCGCAGATTCCCCACGTGGGGATGTTGTGGGGTTTTCTGCCCTGCAGATTCCCCACGTGGGGATATTGTGGGGTTTTCTCTCCCATATTGGAATTATTGCCCCGCAGATTCCCCACCTGGGGATGTTGTGGGGTTTTCTGCCCCGCAGATTCCCCACGTGGGGATATTGTGGGGTTTTCTCTCCCATATTGGAATTACTGCCCCGCAGATTTCCCACATGGGGATATTGTGGGGTTTTCTCTCTCATGCTGGAATTACTGCCCCGCAGATTCCCCACGTGGGGATATTGTGGGGTTTTCTGCCCCGCAGATTCCCCATTTGGGGATATTGTGGTTTTCCGTCCCATGCTGGAATTACTGCCCCGCAGATTCCCCACGTGGGGATGTTGTGGGCTTTTCTGGCAGATTCCCCACGTGGGGATATTGTGGGGTTTTCTGTGCCATGCTTGACTTACTGCAGAAATATTGTGGGTCTATCCCATACCAGATTTAAATATAGTTCCCTGCATCATCCCCACATGTAGGGAACACGTGGGGCTGAGGTTGGGATAGTGCGGGGATTTAATTCAGCTAAGCAGCATTAAGAAACTCCTTTTCCATGACTAAGTCCAATGTGGGGATTTTACCAAATCCCTACACATTCCCCACATTGGCTGTCCTACACATTCCCCACATGATCCCTACACAGCTTGCCCCACATAAACCCCACCAATTCCCCAGCTTATTGGTTTGTAAGGGTAGTCTTACTTACCAAAATGTCAAACGAGAAAGCCAGTTGGCTGACTCATACGTATTGTGTTTCTTTTTCGGAATTTCACAGTCCTCATCTCTGTGGGAAGTATCCATTTTTTCATCAGACCTGAAAATAAATAGAGAAGATAGTTTTGTGGAAATTGTGTGACGTACATATATCTATGGGCGATATCTCCGCGAGGCACACAACAAATATGTTTACGACCAAGCTATGTCGAGATATTTAGACACCTATTATTCCAGGTCAATGCCAGGCCGTAATGTTTTAAGTCCTCTTTTTATCTATTCTATTTCTTGTAGCAGAAATTTTGAAGAATAAAGTACGCCTATTCCGTTTCCCTCTGAATCGCTTTTTCTGTGATCAATTATAGTCGGAGAAAATTTATCGCTATACGACGCTGTTGTAAGAACCGTACGCTCTATGCGTCCCGTTATTATATGTATGGTTCGATTAAAGTGATTATTCTATGCCCCGATTTCATTTACAGCTTGACACTCTCGTTTTCACTTGACTTCACTTTAGTTGCTGAGTATAATTATGTTAAGCACGTAGGATGCTTTGTACACTGTACAACAAATCTTACGTCGATTTTGAAATGATTCACGTCGATACACATCACGACACGCCATAGTAAATAAACAATTGGTTCCAGTAATACGAATTACTAATCCGTTATGACAATGATCATGGAAACGTATCAAATTAACTGTTCAGACCGATGCGTGTCGAGCACTACCTTCTGCAGCGTGACAACTGTCAATATTAAACGAGTAATGTCGTCCTGAAAAAGTTTGGTAAGTGTATGCTATGCACGGGAGTGTATTACCGAGAGTTACCCTATGACGGTTTTCCTGACCCAGTGGTGTAAATGAGGTTACCAAAATAAAAAAATGCCGGTATCTCGCTTATGGCATGAGATAGAATGAGGATGGGAGCTGTATCATAGAATACGTTGAGACGAGAGAATCAATTTAAATATTACAGTGACTTGATATTGACGTTATCAAACGTGAAGTCGACCCATGCTACTAAATTGGAAACAGTACTGTATTATCACAGAAACAATTACCGCATAATGACGCTAACAGACAGGTTCAGGCCTATATCTTCGAACTCTGCTTTTGACGGCAATACGACTTTGAAGGATATACCCATTAAGACTTCAAATTCATCAGTTTGAAGATATAGGCCTGAATCTGGAGGGATATTAATATCTTGGTTTTCGAGGTTTCTATACAAAGCTTTCTGTTTAGATCTAGTATACTCCCTTGACTCCCAGCAAGCTTACCGTCAGGTATCAATCACTGTCAATCAAAATATCTTTGTCCGGAAATTCGTTCGCATGAAGTAGAGCCTGGTGCAGCTCAGCTATTAATTACGATAGATAATTATTAAATATAACCGCCACAACACCTGAACTACAAGAAGACTCACGAGACATGATAGATTTCTCTTCAAAATACCCCGTCAAACGATCGATTATTGCCTCAGTAAAAGACTTTCTGCTCTAATTTCCAACCTCAACGCCACCTTTGAACTTCAATTGAACGTCTGAACAGTTCAACGTGTCCATTGGACTCTTTTAATTGCGTAAATACGGTTTTGTAAACATCTGATTTCTGGCTTGTTCCAGCGTTCTTACAGAGAACGTCATACAGCTGGCGCCATGAAAGGCCAGTTGCGAATGCTCGGCCGTCATCTGATACATGCTTAGTTTTCATTGGGTGGCCTAAAAGCCTGATAACGAAGGAAAGTATATTAGTAACGGTGAATGGCTGAAGCAGTGAAGGAACGTAATGAAACAAAAGGCCGTCACTCACAAAGGTTGCTTTACTGAATGGTATCCTTGGTGAACATTGCGAGTTCAGACAATACAGATCTCTTCTGCTCTCGCTGACCAGGTTCCGGTTCTGGATTTTGGAGACCCCAGTTTTTAACACTCGCAGCCGCGTTTTTGGCCGTGAAGTCGCTTTTGTTCACATACTCCATGAAATATATTCCCAGGGCAGTTATACATCGAAGTAGTATTTCCGTTTTTCGTCGTTTGAACTAAATAAACCCACCGAATCTAGTCTAGCTCGCCAGGTATTAAGTGAGACCTCTGGACATTAAATATCTGCACACGTGTCTAATCCATCATTCGATCTTCGGCCAGTGTTCACCAAAGGATACCTCCAAACGAAGGGAAAGTTCCATGGCATCACTATGAATTCACTCGTACATTGAAATTATGATTCCCTCATCTCAATGGATTATAACGGATTATGTAATTCGTTATTATGTAATTATGTAATACCAGTTGTGTAACATAACTAACTGTTATGTCGAATGTATAATTAGAGATGGTCCGTGAATTACTGCTTTATATAATTGAATATACAGATTGTACTGAATGCATTCTGTATTTACAGACCACCCGGTTTTATGAGGTGTCTTATACAGGCGTAGCGACGAATCCAAGAACAACGCATTTAGCTGTCTTGGCAAAAACTGAGCAGGCCAAGTTCGAGGACTGGAGTTTCTCAACAGCGTGGATGATGTGTTAACGGATTCGGTCGGACGCGGCGGTATACGCGTACGGTACTGGCAAGATTTGGTGAGATCGGACTAAACTGATATTTGATGTGCTGTACACTGTGAATCTGGGTGTTCTAAATGAAAACGATGAACTTGTAGGACTATGTGAATTCTGTGGACTGTCTTCGGTGTGTGAACTGTTTGCTTGATGTATTGGTGTATTTATACTCTCGGTTGGTCTGGTTGTATCATGTATTAAACTTGTTTATGTTTTAAACATTGTTGTTCGACTTTGTTTACCGTAGGACCCGTGACAATAATCCTTGGCTCACTAGAACAGTACGTTCTTGAATGATTGGAAGGAGAAAAAGTGGAACTTACTGTACTCTCCGACTGGTTGGATCTTGGGCAAGGTTGTCGATACTGTCCGCCATAACACAAAACAATACCAGAATCCATTGGAACCACCGATATAATACAGAAGAAAGGCAACTCCGAGGAGAGATGACAATTTCATTCTGTATATTTCGCTATTATTTATAGCATCTTCAGCAGTGAACAAAGTTACAAACAGCTCCATACTCGCAATATATATACAAGGCATAATGTGATCTTAGCCAATACACATTTATGAATAGCTTAAAAAGTGTGCGATATACAGTCCGGACACGAGAGAAACTACTTTTAACAGTGGCTGAGATAATGAGGGTGTGTCTGGTTGTCATGCAAACGGTCCATATGAGCGAAAGCAACGCATGACACGTCGTCTACCCCTAATGCACCTACCTGCCAAACTTCAGATCTGTAGCTTGAAAAGTGTACGATACACAGTCCGGACAAGAGCGAAACCACGTTTAGAATAGCTGAGATAAAGAGGGTGTGTCTGGTTGCCATAAAAACGGCCCACATGAGCGAAAGCAACGCATGACACGTCGTCTCCCCCTAATGCACCTACCTACCAAACTCCAGATCAGTAGCTTGAAAAGTGTGCGGTATACAGTCCGGACACGAAAGAAGCTACCTTTAACAATGGCTGAAATAAAGGGGGTGTGTTGGTTGCCATGGAAACGGACCACATGAGCGAAAGCAACGCATGACACGTCTCACCCTAATGCACCTACCTACCAAACGTGGGATGCGTAGTTTGAAAAGTGCCTGATATTCAGCCCGGAAACCAAATGGACGGACGGACAGCGCCATTTCATAACACGTCCGCTTTTTCAGCGGGCGTATAAAAAGTGTATGTCTTCAGAACCAACACAATTATCAAAAGTGAATTTAAGTTGTTTGAATGAATTTAGCTTATTTAATATTAATGAGGAATCTGTCGGACTTAATTCGCGGCTGCCAGGATAATTCGAACATCATCATAACTAACCTCTCGGGTGAACAGCTCACTGCTGAAGAAGAAACTGTTCTGAAATTTGGACTAAAATGTGGACTAGCTACATCAACAAAGGAATCTAAAATGATCGTCAAAAGCTGAGTGGATGTTTGATCAACTTCAAAAACATAAGATTATCCCACAGAGCTACATTCGCGGAGAGAAGATAAAGAATTCAATTCGAGCAATGGCTTGTAAATTTCTTGACTTTGACGACAAGCGACTGACCTCAGATGGGAAACGAGTCAAATTACTCAAACAGCTAAAGGAGAGAGTTGTCATTCTCAAACCTGATAAAGGAAGTGGCGTTGTTTTGCTTAAAATACAGGACTATATTGACAATCTCACGGCAGTGTTTTCTGACCAGACTAAATTTCACCTACTTAACCAGGATCCGATTATGAGGTAGCTCACAACCTTACAAAGATACCTAAAAACGATCCATGACAGGAAGGAGATCAGCGACGAAGAGCTTAAGCGGATGCGACCTCGTTTAACTAAACCGACACGGGCCCATGGACTCCCAAATTACAACACATATAAGGGAAAAGACTCACAAACAAAATGATACGTTTCCACCCTTCCGACCCATCATTGATACAACAGGAACAGCTTATTATTCGGTTGGCAAATAACTAGCAGGACTCCAGAACCCGTTAACTCAAAATGAGTACAACCCGAAAGACACTTTCGATGCGGTTTGTTTCCTTTGATGTAGAGTCTTTGTTTACCAATGGGCCACTGGCAAAAGTCATAAATGTTATTGTTGACTGTATTTACAAGAAGAAACTGATAGCAACAAGTCTCCGAAAGAACACTCTGGGAAAGTTGAAAGGACTCCTTTTTCATGCAGTGGGAATTTGTACCAACAATTTGATGGAGTTTCTATGTGTTCTTCCTTCGGTCCGGTCTTAGCAAATACATGCAATTATGACAGAACTTGAGCATTCCATACCTGATGACGTTGTGTCTAAAGATGTCATAAATTACTATGTGCGTTTTGTCGATGATACTCTAGTCATAGCAAAGCCGACAGACTTCTAATTAATATTAAATAAGCTAAGTTCATCCCGCAAACAACTTATATTCACTTTTGATACTACAGTTTACCAGTTTACAGAAAATTAACCCACTCACACTGGCCAGTATATTCATGCGGATAGTTTTGAGCCTTGATCAAGAAGAACAGCTTGGGTCAGATCACTTGTTTTCAGAGCACATAAGATTTGTGGCAGTCCTATTAGCCCTATAAATTAGGAATTTATGTCTTGGAATGGATTCTCCAGACCCACCAGAAAGTTAGTCGATAATTTAGCAAACAAATACAGCTTACCGAGAGTAGCTACCAGGTCTAACAATGTTGGCAATATGCCCAAAATATGGATAAGACTACCGTACATTGGTCGGGAAGGTGAATGAATATTTCGACAATGCCTAAAAAAACCCTCAGAAAATATACTCTAGGAAGGGGGCGTTACATTGTTTTATGAGAGACAAAGAAAACTAATTTCTTTGTCAACAACAAGGACCCATCCAAACTAAATTTTCATGTCCAGGATGTGAATCAGAGTACATTGGCAAAACAGACTGATGTTTTATTGCTCGCCTGAAAGAACATGCTTCTTCCAAATCCGAGGTGTATAACCATGTAAGCCAGTGCGACAATTTTAGTTACACTCGGCAAATGTTTGATCTAGCAAATGGCTCATTTGATGATGACCCGATCTCTTTGTTGTTGCTTATAGAATCAAACACTAAGTATTGATACAGCAGCTCACTCGTCTCTAGTGTTATTTAAAGAAGCCTTGGCCATACGCGGGCACAAACCAATTTTAAACCTAGGATTGAATGCATCAAAGGATTTGAAATTATTTTGGTAATATCATTTATAGATTAACCAGTTTTGTTTTCATAAATTAGACTGTGTATTGTTTCATAATTGTATATTCCCATCCGAGTTACAATATTTGTAGCTTTTCATCAATTCTGATGTGAATTGCCAAGAAAATTATACCTATATTATCTTAAAATGACAGTCCTTATCTAAACTAAATGACATACAGAAATATTCAATGTAAGTACATACCCACTTTTTCACCATACTTTATTCATTTATGTACAGTTTACTTAGTTCTTGCTAAATAAGCAGATTATGCATTGTTTTCATCAATTAAAGTGTGTATTGTATCACCTGAATCACACCATTTGTAGATCGCTGTCAGTTTATCTCTTAACATTTAACAATTCTCTGAAAATGACAGGATTTTAATATCCGTCCAACCTGACGGACATAATTTACTGTCTTACCTATTCATAAATGTGTATTGTCTAAGATTACAGTATGCCTTGTATATATACTATGCGTATGGAGCTGTTTGTAACTTTGTTCACTGCTGCGTTTACATATCTCGCCTGGTGGCATTTGCTAGATCATGTACAGGCTGTGACGAATATTATTGCAGCAACTCGTCACACAAGGCTATACCACGAAACTTCTTTCAAATTGTCTCAAATTTTGTGATGAATACCTACACCGGTGGCAAAATACGATTGTAATGTGCAAGATCTCTGTCGTTACGTTTCGTAACATGTCTCTATTTGCCCTTAACTCTTGGATAGGAGCCTCTGAAAATCATGTATTTTACATCAGTAAGGTGTTGTTCAAATTGAACAGACGCATTCAAAGTGAACCGGAAATCCATTTGGGTAAAGAATAATGATCATTGATTAGGATGTATGTAGAAAACAACATCATGTCTTGCTAGCAAGCATTGTATAATCATAGGCCTTACCATTTATGTCGCGGACGCCTGCTCTGTCATTCAATTTTCAGCGGAAGTCCATTAAGGAATTTTCGCGTCCATCATCTAAATATACCTTATTCATATAACCGAAATGACACCAAATTAAGAAAACAATCACAGTACCCATAAGCATATGCTAGTTTCCTGTAAGCGAGAAACAGACACGAGTTATGAAACGTAACGCCACAGATTTTGCACAATACGCTTGTATTTTGCTATCAACATGCGATATGCATCGCCAAATTTGAGAAACATTGAGCGGAGGCGCTTGGTGGTATAGTCCTGTTTTATAAGTTTCTGCTATTATATTTTGTGACGTTAATTAAAACTGTTAAATTTTACGAGGGATCCTGCAAATGCTACTTGGCTAAATATGTAGACTCCTTATGCAGGTCCTACGTGGATATCACTGTCTAGAAAGAGATTGTTTATGGTGTTGAAAATGTAATCATCTCCTTTATCGTAAAATCGACGATATAAAATCGTTTTATAGAGATATGGGTTAATATTTGACGGGGCGTTACAGCTGTCTGTAGTTTTGTTGAAATCAGGGAAGGTGGCTGTATGTCCTTGACAGTGTCATTTATAAAGTGCTTATCCGCTACAAGGAGCTCGTACATGGTTGCCAAAATGGGTGTACAATTAGTACCTATTGAAATACCTATATGCTGTTGATGTATTGTGTGACCAAATTTCGAATTGATATCATTAACTCTATCTAGCCTGGGTATTCAGGGACCTGTCCAGACGGGGGATTATGCCAATAGGCTCAAAATGACCCCAATACGATGCTCTACAAAGTCACGGAATGTCAGGTCTCAATTTTTCTGTCATTCCCGAAATAGCGCAGAAAGTTTGGTAGGGGCCATAATAGCTCCCAGGGCTGATAGAGTTATTGAGGAATTCAGGTAACTCTCTAAGCAAAGAAACTATCTGTCCATGAATAATATGGCTTGTTTATAGCATGTCTAAAGCATGGTTGATCGCTTCCGACATTAACATATAGGCGATCAGTTTTCTTGGACATCGATACTATCAATGAACTAAGATGGTCGGTGAGGTCCTGATGAGCGATTGCAGTATAGAGAATCATGAAATCTCCTGTAGATACATGTCTTCAGGGTATGTGCCCTTTCGTATCAAGTTCTTCGGTTTTCGGATTTTCAACATTCAACTATATTTAACGGCAGACTCTTTAGAAACAGTGACTTAATACCTTCCAAATATATTTAATCTGAGGTTAACATGTAAGGCGAATATAATGGAAATGTTTCAAATGCTTTGACCACTACGTCGAACGATTGCAGCTATGAGTAATTGTCGCTGTCATGGGAGAAGCAGGGTAATAAAATAAGCTTACTATGCGTTATGTTTGATAATGTAGCGCATGTATGCTGAATGATTGACAGCCACAAATTCATCACTTTAGATGTTTTCTGGGGTTCCACGATTCAGTGTCTGTGTCAAATCTCGATGCTTGACATACATTTCACATACATTTACAATCCATTAACAATTTCGTTTTCAGGCGTTTCTTGTGCAGGTTTTTATCTTGGAGAGTAACTAATTTGCGAATAAATCTACATTTGATCATACATGCCACAGTGGTAAGCTGAATGCAACAGTCACATATAAACACTTTCAAATCCGTAGTGAATATATGTGAAACGGTGCATTTATAGTTAACATTGCATGATGTCTACGGCAAAAAATCTATGACAAAGAGGAGTCAACCGTAACTTTCAAATTATTTCAAAGTTTTGTACTTCAAATAACCCAATTGTTGTCTGCTACCCGGTCTGCAGTGTTACCTGTACGTACATATGCAATAATATATATTAATACGCAGTTGCATGTTAATTATTTTGTTTGTAATTGTTTCTAATCCTGTACATATGTTGTCTGTCATCTTGTTATTGTTCATGTATGTCCAATTTGTCTGTGGGGAGATGCGATCAAATAGGCTCTGCCTGTTCGTCGATCCCTGTTTCCCTAGTGAAATAAATATACTGTTTAAATCAATCGCCTAATGTATGTCCTAGTTCTTGTCGGGTTTTTTTAACAACAGTATCTGTACATCTACATAGTTTACTGTACCCGTGTCCACTATGTTGCAGGGGTCCGGCTCCAGTAGGTAATAAATGCCTGGTTGATCCGCCATCCTTTTCTATTTTCTATGAACTAATCAAAGACAAGCCTCAAGACGAAATACATACGTCATATTTCAGGCCCCCAATGCACTTTGTCTATGTTTCGTGAATCAATTGCCCCGATCCTTTAACCATCCTGCTCAAATTTTCACGGCCTTAACATGTTCCTGACTCTCATTGAGCCTTAGAAGCCCTTTCATTTATGTGACCTAGCGGGCTCTCTGTCAAAGTACCATGACCGCTATACGGAAAGTGTGACCATTTTGAAGCATCGCAAAGGACCATAACATCACAATGTCGATATTTTGGCATTTTGCGATGTTAATGGTGGACGTGACGGCCCTTAACATCACTAGGATAATTACAATGTTGAAGGCCGACTATGTCGATATCCTGACTTTTGACATTCAGATAACCTATGAGGGTATCGAGGTTCGCTCGTGGATGACATTTCGAATCTCATTGAGGTCATATATAATCTATATTTGTGAACACGATACAAGCTGAGCTAGATCAAATTTATTAAAGGTTGAACTCAACTGCAAAGATGACTGGGGCCAATATTTGGGCGTCAGTCACATTTGCCTGCTACTTCCCTTATACGTGTTATAATGCTAACAATGACTGGGAATAAATGCGTAAAAAGTTAGATAAATAGATTAGAAGTGACAAAACAATCTGGACTTTTTTTGTGTCGGATAACACAGCCTGGTATGCTCATTATTATTGACGTCATATTCGAAGAAGTTATTTATGGTCGGATTTTTGCAATTGTTTTTTTAAGACCGAATCAGGTCTTTTGATTATGGAATCTGGACATGTTATTGGTGGCAGCTGGCTTGAAAGTCCGTCGTACGGCTTAAATTTCCCACCGAAACAATAAACGTACATATATTTGTCGAGTGACGTACAGAAGGCGGGTATCGGGGACTAACAGTCCACCAGCAGAATCCCACCATATACAGGTAATCAATTACCTCACTTTTCACTCGAAGTTGGAAAGTAAAACTTATTCCTCGTTCTTCAATATTCAAAGGCGATCCTGTCGATATTTTTTCCACTGCAATGTTAACGTCGGGTGTTCATGGCTACTACATGGCCGTTCAATGATGGCAAGCATACTCACATATATGGCATAGGTCACCAACTCACTGTCTCCCAATTCATAGGTTCTGGATATGCTGCTATATTGGTGAGATATGTAACTCTGGCTTCTGACGTCTGGCGACCAAAAGACAACCATGTCATTCCACACGAAAGCCTCACTCGTCCCCTCACGTTCAGATGAGAATACGTAGGATTTAAGTAGACACTTAAGCTCAGGAGCTAAGTTGCCAGATTATCCCAAATAAGTAACTCATCTGATGTTAATGCCTGAGCATTGATAGCGGCTGATGGAGAAAACGTCTCAACATGGGGTAAAATGGTAATTGCAAGAATACCCAGAAAAACTAACAAGGAATGCCCGACGTCGTGCGATGAATTTTTCATCAGGACAATGAACGTACATATATTTGTCAGATGACATGTACAGAGGGCGAGTCCACCAGTAGAATTCTACCATTTTATTCATGTTAGATTACTCACTTCTCTCTCATTATAATGCTTTCAGTTTCATTATGATTTAAGCAAGAGCTTTTGTTAGAATATGTTTCCAAAATTGAGCTACTACTGGAAAAGTTATATCAGTTTTAAAAAACAACAACAGCGCACGGTAAGGCAGCAGTGTATAAATCGTGATCTTGACTTAATAGTGTATCGGCCTACAGACGATGAATGAGAACAGCTCTAATGGATACACCTATAGATGAAGGCCCTCACGATCAGATCGTGATGTAAAATAATTCCCCACTTGTTCTAAAGCCGTATTGAATGAATGAACGAATACTTTATTCACCGCACAGACATTATATACATGAATGGTTAATGAATTAGTAACTGTATAAATGGTGGAGTAAAACCATGGAGGGTTGTTCTATCCCGTTACGAAATAGTGTGTAAAGTTTTAGCAGCGAGAATACCATATATTTAAAGGAATAAGTACTGGTAGTGCAATTGTTCAACATCCAATGGCCACCGTCACCGAAATAATATAAAGCATGGTACGCGCAAATGTTCGTGTGAAACAAAAAAATATGGTACCAGATGTATAGCGATATAACTATGTCCACGGTAGTAGGAATGTAAATGAACCAGTAACTACTGTCATCTGATCTCAGGAAGAAATGTGTGTGTGTGATTTCTGCATTCTTAATCCGACATACCCATTATAATCCCAGATTAAAACGAGACAAAATACCAAAAACACAATTACAAGCGTCTGGTGCGTCATTCATAATTCAGCCGCCGTCCATCAAAGAATATCCGCGTCCATAATCCAAAGATCTATTCCATACTCCATAAAACAATATTAGCACCAAATTCAAAAAGACAATCAAAGTAAACGTAAACATAGGCTAGTTTCCTGCAAGAGAGAAGCGGTCAACCGTTTTCAATGATGCCGGAAAGACATCATGATGAAGGCAAGTTTGATACGAATCAGCATAAAAATTTTTGTGACGCCTACACTGCCACTCCAGAGACGGTAAAAGATTTTAAAAAGTTGAAAAAAAAATCAACCTATATAATTTGCAATAAATTAGGAATACTTGCACCAATAATCAGTGGCATGGTGGAACATCCCTTATGAAAATTTTCTATAAAAAGCTATAGTGGTACATTTGCGGAATTACTTCAGTTCAAATTCTATAGATAATAGTATAGGTATTTATAGTTTACTATACATTAACTATAGCTATCTATAGATTTTTATAGTATCTAAACTTTCATATATTTCTGTAGAAAGCTATAGATTGATAGATTGGAAAAGAAAACTTAACATGTAGATTGATAGCTTTCTATAAAATACTTAAAAAGTACATGACTCTATAGTTTTCTATCAAAATTTATAGTGTATCAAATGGTAGGTTTTATTAATTTTAAATTACAGATGTTGATCTCTGTGCATTAAAATAAATATTCTCATAGTTCTATAGTTTTCTATAGAAGCTATGGCGTTGTGTCAAATTCTATGATGCTATTCTCTGAACTAAGATATGCTTCACACTATAGCGTTAGACTGGGCATTTATTATACAGTATCAATACTGAACAACAGTGTAGCATAGTCAATTTTAGAGAATGACAACCATTCACTATGCCCGGGTAGCGCAATGAAAATAAAACAACAGTTTGTTATATAAAACTTCTTTATTCTAAAAAAAACAGAACTATCCCCACTGAGCCACACCATATAGCATATCAAAGCACTGGGTTAATGTCAAAAATAAATAACCACTTTGTTATTAATAAACAAAATTGTCACTTCTTTGCCTGCTTTGACGTTTTGTTCAGCTTCAGTCGAATATTGTTACTGCTACTGGAATCAGTTAGCGTATTAGATACCTAGTTTCCTTTCCTGATGAAGAGGGGCGTACATCAAATCCATCTACATTTATGTAACTCCAATTTGATTCACATTCTGAAGACAAGTCCTCGCCTGTCACAGATTACAAGATAAAACCACCTTCAAATGAAAAACATCAACATATTTGGTATTTTCTCCACGGTTAAAATTCTAGTAAATGAAATTCGACTTCTATCAGGCAATGTGTAAAACTGGATGAAAGCAACGTGGACGATATCCCCCCCCCCTCCCCTCCCGAAACAAGGGTGAAGTTATCACAATTAAAAAATACATATATGGTGTTCAAAAAGTGATAAAGGTTAGGCAAAAAGACCAATTTACATTTTATATCGATATGAATGAGGTATACAATAGACTGTTAAATGATAAACAACGGATGCTACTAACCACAATTTGGCGCACCACATAGATCAGCCCTTAGGTGAAAAAGTTCGGGTTGTCGGGAATAGTACACACCTCTGGTGCATTACCCGAAACTTCGCAAAGCTGTGTTGCAAGCGTATATGTATTCTTTTTATCAGAATCCACAGTGGAGCTGTGAACATTTCTCACATTATGTTGGGATGAGGAGAGATGCAATTTAACTGGACAGAATGCTCAAAGTGTGACACCGATAGTATGAAACGAACGCCAGGTATGGAACGAACGCCAGAACGCCAGTCATATGGTTCCTTCTTAGTCACCAGACGTCGTCAAATTTTCCCACCTCTTGCATATCGCTCCAATTTATTACCTGTTTATGGTAGGATTCTGCTGGTGGACTGTTAGTCCCCGAGGCCCGCTCTCTGTACATGCCACTCGACAAATATATGTAGGTTTATTGTTTTGGTTGGAAATTTAAGCCGTACGACGTCGGACATTACAGGTTAGTTTTTCTAGGTTTCTTGCATTTACCAGGTTATCCCATGTGAAGGCGTTTACTCCATCAGACGTCCATGATGCTCATCCATTAACATCAGATAAGTTGTTAGAGCTTATCTGTCATCACAGCTCCCGAGCTAGCGTATCTAATTCCGCTTAAGCCGGTGCTAGGGACCGTGTGGATACCTCATAGTCTCCACATGAACAGGAGCAATAAAAGCGCTGCTGAGATACTAAGGCTACGTCCGCGAATCCACCGTATTCTCGGGGTCCGAATGTTAGGTGTCGACGAATGACTTCCTGTAGAGTCATATGGTTGCTTTTTAGTCATCAGACGTCAATTTTTCTCACCTCTTGCATATCGCTCCAATTGAAAGAATCACAAATTACGGTTATCAGTTCATTCATATGATCTGTCAAGTTTTTTTCATGTAAACCTGACAAATGGCTCGTCTATTGAAGGTAGATGTTCACAAATGTACCGGTACAGGATATGACGCACTCAGATTGTAAAGACATCCCCTTCACGTTTGTCACATTGAACTGTGCATTATCCTTATTCCATTATCACATAGCAAGGTTAATCCCTTAAACAATGGACCGCTAAGTTGCCACTGGTCTATGTTGTCAAGTACACTGGTTATTTAAATAACCAAATATCCATGTCTGTTAAGCGATTGAAAACGTCATAAAGAATACAATGCTCTGCCCTTAAAATCCGTATATTTGTATATTGGTTCGGATGGATATGTTGTTCATTTAAAGTGAAAATTTGTCATTTCTAATACATGTCGACCCCTTATTGCTATGGGTGAAGTTTTGTGTCCCTTATTTCTGAAATTGACAATCACTTCAAGGTCAGACTCTAGAGCACAACAGTACCACAACTTACTGTTGTAGACATGGGATCATCAATAATGCCTCAAACTGACTTTCTCTTACGTAAATGCAATTTAATGCACAATTATTATATTGTATTTGTCATCAATATATTCGACGTTTTAAAATTATTTTATGCTCACTTGATAAAGGCCCCGGCAAGATGTGGTAACACCCATAGTTTGCATTTATTTATTTATATTTCGTGAATTGTATAGATACATTTAACGTAATCGAGGGGCTTTCGAGGTTGGTATGAAAAAAATGAAAAGCAGTATTTCATCGGGCACCTGTTTCCGCGCGTGAATACTATCTTCATGATAGATGAGTAACCGGTCACCCCATACCTTATAATCAAACTGGTAATTGCGTGACCGGTCAACGGGTACGCTATTGCCAGATTGGTCTTGTGTGGCCGGTGATTGGTGACGTAAAGAGGATTTTGTCAATTGCGAGAGGGATCGACCGATTACGCACCAGCCAAAATGACAACACGGTATCCGTTCACAGGTAATGGATTTGTCAAAATTATGCTATGGGGAACCGGAAAATGTGTTGTAATAAAAATCACCGAGCTCCACTTTTACGAAAGTTGACAAAACTTTCAGTTAGCTTCAAAGTTGTCTCCTATAGTGAATGGCCGTTTTAAAGCAGCTGTATTAGATCCGGTATTGTATCGTATTGCGCACTAATTAGGTCACTCTTTCCTTATTCCAATCCTATCATTCAATCCTATAGGGTAGCGCGGACTTCGAGGTAACTGTTCAACCATTAGCCTCTCCCGTCAAGAGTTGCTGTTATCTTTAACCCAGGAGCGAACTTGCCTAATCAGGCTTTTTGCCGATATCTTTTGCTATGCAGACGATAAAAGTGTTACCGCAGTGTTGGCGATAGCATCGTAATAAGATAATGACAACAACCAATATGTGTTCCTTATACTGAAGCCCGTTTATTTTCATCGATGGCTCCGTGAAACTGAAAGATACAATAATACAAACAATGTACATTGCTTACAGCTCACAATCGCAATACTACGAATAAGCAATAAACAGACTTTACCCACGGAGTAGACCTACAGTCCAAATCTGACAAACTAGGTCGAGTATAAGCCTACTCATTGAGTTCATACTAGGAAATTATCAATCTACAAACATTTTGCACGCAAAATCATTACATGAGCGAGTTGACTAGAGATCAGTAGAGAAAATTAGTCCATTATGAAAGGAATACTAACCACTTTGGTCCTTCACATCATCAAAAACTGAACAAGTATGAATCGTCCGACGACAACGTCTGGCTCACTTCTGTATCGCTGTTTACTCGCTTCAGACATTGCAGTTTGTCTAAAGCATGGAATGTTACAAGATAAAACGAAAAAGGACTATTACTGTAAATATTCCCCAATGTCAAACTGACTGACATTACATACCTCCTCAAAATTGGAATATTTTAACTTTCCCACGAGAGCACAAAGAGAAGGTACAGCTCTAGGAATCATTCATTCGCTAGGATCAAAACGAGTTTGTGCACTGGACGATCTAGATCGACAGTTGAACCAATGCGCTTCCCTGACGACTCTAACCCTCACTTCCCAACAACGAGTCTAACCTTACGAACATGGCCATTTGAGTCAGGGTAGGCCTCGCGCAGGCGAACAAGACGTCATCGGTTCCGAGGCAATTTTTCATCCTAGATGAGCACAATATCTCCAGTGGTCATTTCACGTCGTGGAGTGTTCCACTTGTGACACACTTGACACGATTGTAAGTATTCTCGCCTCCACCGATACCAAAACTCGTTGGCCAGATACTGTACCCTGCAGCGTTTTCTGAAATAGAGATCGGCACGCTGAAACTGACCCGGGGGTGACAGAACAATATTGGCCTTCATCGTCAGCAAGTGGTTTGGTGTCAGCGGCTTCAAGGAGGTAGGATCGTTGAAGTTCTGAGTCGTAAAGGTCGGCTGTTTACAGTAGCTTCGGCCTCGCACATCAGCTTTCGTAAACGCTCGTCGTCAAGTTGAGTACCTGACTGTCTCAACAGTCCAGACAGGACACGCCGTACATTTCTAATCTGGTGCTCCCAAACGCTGCCCATGTGGCTCGGTGATGACACATTCCGTCGAAATTCGAAATAATAACACGATTTGTTCAGCAAGTAGACTGTCATTGCAGAATTGTCCAATCGCTCATACTCTTCTCGAAGCTCTCGGTCTGCCCCAAAGAAGTTGGTTCCACAATCGCTTCTCATTTGCCGCACAGGCCCATGCAGACAGATGAAGCGACGAAGAGCATTAATGAAGAAAGCATTATCAAGCGAACTGGCCACCTCAATGTAAACTGCCCGAGATACCATAAAAGCAAAGAACCCCGTAATGCTTAATCTCCTTGCGACCTTCTTTTATCAGCCACGGACCAAACAAATCCACAGCGCAGTAAGAGAACGGAGGAGCGGGTTCTAAACGATCTTCCGGTAAATCGGCCATTTTCTGTTCCTGTGTGGTGTTGTGGAGTCTCCTGCATTCCACACATCTAGAAATGAGTTGCGTAACAGCAGAGCTACATCCAGTGATCCAGAATCCACTTCTCGAATGGCATTTATAGTCATTCCTCTCCCCGGATGACCTAGACGTTCATGGAAGTGACGTATGACTAATGTGGCCACATGTCCACGTCGCGGAAGAATCGCTGGGTGTTTGGTGTGCCATGGTAAGCTTGACTGTCTCAAACGACCATCCACTCTCAGGACACCATCATCATCTAAGTACGGATCCAACTTGTACAGTTGGCTATTTCTCTTCACCGTCTTCCTCCTGGGTTGTCCTGTGGTATCATCGCATTTATCAGCCTTGACCGACTCGACGTGCTTAAGATCATCGAAGAAAGCTTCAAGCTGGACAGCCTTGATACACAGAGTTTTCGCTTGCACGGGATCCTCAACAGTTACAGGCAAGCAAAGAGGAGCGGATACCCCAGATTCCGATTTCATCGTCACATGCTTCATCGTTTCAACAGCAGACAGTTCGCCACGGCTCGTTTTGCATGAAACCAGTCAGAAAGGTAAGACAGTCTCTGCAAATCAAAGGTGTTAGACACTGGTTCAGTGGAAGAAGCTGCAGCCCTTCCTTGCGAACCTCTGGATCCTTTGGGTTCAGGGAATATTCAGGTCCATTTTCATCTGTCTCTCAGGCCATCGGAGCCCAAAGGAAATCTGGGTCATGCAGCAAGGCAGACGACCTACTGAAATCATTCGATTCAATACCACATGACGCTGCGTCTGCTGGATTAACGTCGGTGGATACGTGTCGCCACTGTGTTGGGCTTGTCACATATCGAATTTGTTGAATGCGGTTAGCAACGAACGTTTGAAACCTCCGAGCATCATTGCAAACGTATCCTAGCACTATCCTGCTATCCGTCCAGAAAAATTCAGATACATTCTCCAACTGTAGCTCACGTCGTAGCAGTTGGCTGACCTTAACCGACGCTAAAGCTGCCGTCAGCTCAAGAGGTGGAACTGTGATGGGCCGCCGGGGGTAACTCTTGCCTTACCCATAACAAAGGCACAGTGAATTCGGCCTTCACAATCCACTTGGCGCAAGCAGGAGCATTGGCCATACCCAGTCAAACTCGCGTCAGAGAAGTGGTGAAGCTCGGTTGTTCTGACATCCCCAAAAGAGCCTGGTTTGCAACATCTTGGGATCTCAACATGAGGTGAAAGAGTGAATTTCGCTAACGTTCACAGGAACACCGTAATTCATCAGGCAGCGGAGCATCCCAGTTTATATCATCCTTGCACATCTGCTGCAAGAGCTTCTTGCCGACCAGTATAACTGGGGCCAGAAATCCAAGGGGTCAAAATACGGACCTGACGATCGATAGCACACCACGCCTAGTGAACGGCTGATCCTTTAGTGAGATGCGGAACTGAAAGGTATGAGATGCTACGCATCAATGAACACCGAGAACTCTCTCTATGGACAATGAGTCTAAGGCAAGGTCAAGATCCTGAAGTTCTCTTGCATGGTCATCGGTTGGGATTGAAACAAGGACATCCTTAGAATTTGACATGAATTTGTGAAGTCTTAATCCTCCCTTCGTACATAGTCTCCGACTGCGCTCAATCCACAGCCACCGTGGGAACCGACTCCAACCCTTCGTCTACGTAAAAGTCTCTCCTAATGAAGTCTGAAGTGTCCTTACCGAATTCGTCTTCATTGTCCTTCGCAGCTTGCTTAAGGCCAAAATTTGCGCATCCTGGAGATGACGCCGCACCAAACAGATGTACGGTCATATGATACGCAAGCGGCTCTCGAGTGAAGTCGCCGTTGGGCCACCACAAAAACCTTAGGAAATCTATGTGTTCCATGTTGACCCGAAACTGGAAAAAAAACATCTGCTCGATGTCACACATGAAGGCTATTGATTCCTGGCGAAACCTACAGAGAACCCCAACAAGTTTGTTCGTCAGGTCTGAACCCTAGAGAAGTTTATCATTCAGGGATACCCCATGGAATTTGAAGCTACAGTCAAATACCACCCTAATTTTGTTTGGTTTCTTCGGGGGTATACACCATGATGCGGTATATACCAGCTGTCTTCATCAGCGGTAGGGGACTGAACTTCATCAACCCTTTCAGCATACCCAGCCTTGATAACACTCTCCATAAAGTCGATATAGTCTGTCCGATAACCACTGTCCTGTACGAATCTTTTCTTCAGCTGCTTCAGTCTCTGCACAGCAACAACTCTGTTGTTCGGCAGACTGGGCGAGTCATCCTTAAACGGCAAAGGCATGTCATAGTGATTGTCTGGCAATATATGTATGCCGTCTGTAACCTTGGTAAGAAAGAGATTATCAATTTCCAAGTCCATTTCAATCATTCTGGCTACCGCCAATGGACACTGTCTCTTTGATAGTCGAACGTAAGGGAAATTACAACGCATATAAGGGAAGTGAGAAGAGGTGCCGACATACTGACAGAGCCACATGACTTCACAGTATAGTCTTCTGGTTAACCTATTCTAAAGTACATACCAATAATCTAACGATTCGTGATATGTGTTGTATCTCAGGTACGCTTTTATTGTACCTGCTCATGTGGCAACTTGGATGACATGACCACACGGCCCCTCGCACCGGCATAAGCGGTATTAGATACAAATCTAGCAAGCTATGATGGAAATGCTCTGACAACTCGTATATTGGTAGTTGGTGAGTTGTGTCGCTGTGACAACTCGTACGCTGGGGTTTGGTGAGCTGTATCGTCGTCAGATGAAAATGACGGCATTTAACATAAAAGACTGGTCTGCAAGGCCCGATGTCGACCCAGCATCAACTTCCCACAATGCCAACATATATCAAAAACCAAAAGGTCTGTACAGGGGGCGGGCCTCGGGGACGAAACGTCCACCAGCAGAATCACGCCATATACAGGTAAAAATTACCATGCATATAAGGGAAGTGGGTAGAGGTGCCGACATACTGACAGAGCCACATGACTTCACGGTACAGTCTTCTGCTTAACCTAGTCTAAAGTACATACCAAGAATCTAACGATTAGTGATATGTATTGCATATCAGGTACACTTTTGTTGTACCTGTTCATGTGGCAACTTGGATGACATGACCACACGGCCCCTAGCGCCGGCATAAGCGGTATTAGATACAAATCTAGAGATCTATGATGGAAATGCTCTGACAACTCGTACATTGGTAATTGGTGAGATGTGGCGCTGTGAGAACTCTTACACTGGGGTTTGGTGAGCTGTATCACACTCTGCCCTGGGGAGTCGACTTCTCTCGTAAGAATTCGACGGCTTGTACCATATGGATCATCATCCTTTTCTATTTTGTTGGGGTCTATAATTCCGACAATACCTCATTCGAGGTCGGTTCTTTGACCATATGACTCATTGCCGACCGGTGGAATTATATCCCGTGGAGCGCAAGCTCGGGAACAGTTATTCCCTATCAACGGGTCAATCTGCACATTCGAGATAGCCATTAACTGGTCCGCTATCTTCACCAGGTGCGGCCATTGTCTAGCGACGTGCGGTGTAGGAATATGCGAACGATTCGCCGGCATTATTTCTCTCCCGTATGCCGGAGAAAGTGGGAAGTGGGATCATCAACTCCGTGTCATGACCGCGCACCTGCAAACCTTCGACTCGATGACTATCAACAAGCTGATCTTCGGCAAACATCGTTGGCAGAGATAGTTTCACTGAAACGCCCTCCAATCCAAGCCATCTGCCTGTGTGATCCAAGATAAAAGTGGTATCAGATTGGGTATCAAGAAGTGCGTATACGAGTTTTTCACGTTCAGGACAGCTCTGATGCGAAACCCATACGGGCACAATCATGGAGCATTTACCACACCCTCCACTATCACTTAAGTGGGTCACACCTGTCTGAAAGTTGGTGACCGTGTTTTCTCCGCTCTGTACACTGGTGGGTCTCGGGGGCCCCATGCAACGAAGTAGGGTGTGTCTTAGAGCCGAAAGAACAGCATTTCCTTCTTCGACACTGGTTGGATTTATGACCCCTGACGAGACATGCAAAGCAGAGACTGTTCTTCTTCACATAGTCCTGCCTCTCCGCAAGTGTCTTAGATAAGAACGTCTGACAGCTATCCAGCTCATGCTCACGTTTGCAGAGATAACAAGTTTTCGTTGGACCTTTCGAGTTTGTCTCGTCGTGCTCTCCAGTGCTACTGACAAAGGAACCAGCAGTTCGCCTTTGGTCGGTTCTATTGTTGGGTCTGTCGGTGTTCTGTCTCAAATTGCCTTTCACCACCGGCGATGATGTTATGAGATGACAAGCAATGTCTGCCTCCTTCACAATAATGGATACAAATGGAGGGAATCTACATCTACCCTTTCACGCGGCAATAACCCGACTCCATCGTAAGACCAACCAGTCTGGAAGTTTAGAGAGCATCTTCTGGTTCTCTCGATCATCATTCAATACAGTCAAACTGTAATTAGTCTTCATTGCAGACGAACATTGACGCAGGAAGTCTGCAAATTTTCTAAGGGCTAGGCCGTCACGGTTGGCAACTTTAGGCCACGAGTCCAGCTTGTTCCGAAAAGCATTCGCGATAAGAAACGGATCTCCGTAGCATTCTTGAAGTAGTTTCTTTGCCTCTTCATAAGCATCGTCGGTGATAAGCAGGAAATACCCTTCCACGGTTTCCCTTGCAGCACCGCCTAAATATTTCTTCAGGTAGTAAATACGTTCCGGAGACAGAATGCCCCGCTGCTCAATCAGCGCATGGAACGCACATTTCCACCCAGGATACGCAAGTGAGTCGCCTGTGAATGCTCCGGGCTCCGGTGGAGATAAGCGACCAACAGTCAGCTGGTCAGCAAAAGATTTTGCAAACAAGGCAAATTTCTGTGCTGTATCAGTCGTTGGGAAATTCGGTTGAGATGCCGTATCTATTGGAATTGCGCTACTATGTGCCCCCAAGGGTCGTGAGGGCATGCTCCCTGGTGAGTAACACGTCTCAGCATTTGACGCCTGTGGAGCTGATGCCTTATTCGAGTGTATACCCCTAGATACGAATTCCCTTGCCTCCCCATTCAACACAGACTGCGCTTGTTTCATATAGCGAGAATTGGATTCCTCCATGGGAGGTGATTCCCCTCCCGTTTGCGATATACAATACTCGGCAATGTAATCCAACTTACCATTCGGCAGAGTGCTAAGGTCAAGCTGTTCTCCAATCGCTTGCTCACTTCCAACTGTGGCTTGCAACTTAGCTTGAGCCCTATTCAGCTCTTAGCAGTTTGCACGCGTTCATGTTCTGCCTTGGTAAGCTCTAACTCTGCCTTGAACTTTGCTTCAGCATTAGCAAATTTTAGCTTCGCTTCTAATGCTGCGACTTCAGCTGCGACTTCGGCTCGCTTGCTCGCATTAGAACCTCCAGAACGGTTCGTACTATTGGATCTCAGGGTTCCGCCTGACCCTTGATCTACTTCCAAATCGCGTATGTATTCGGTAATGTCGTTCATGGCTTCGAGATGATTACTCTCCACAGTGTCGTACTTATCGTCAAACTTACCTGATCGTGTCGCGAATGTCTCCTCGAGAAGCTTGTACTCCTGTGTGACAACCCGCATCGCATCTTGTAAGGCATCTCCCTTCGCCGCAAGACCGTAACATCCTCTGAGTCAGACAAATACCATTGCTGTTTGGCAGCCCTATTTCGCCATGCAGAAACTGCGCTTTTGAAATTTCTCTTGCGCTGACCCAACTGTCATTCTAGTAATTCGGGCTTGGGTTTCCGTTCTGTTACAGGAGTTACCTCCCCATGATCTTCCCCACTGATAGTTTTGGCATCACCTACCTGTTTTACCTTTTCTTCAGATTCTTTATCCACACCCTCCTTTATATTCCCCGTTTCTCTGTCCTCCATCTCAATTTCTACAGGAGTATCTCTACCACTCATATGCATGCAGGTGTACGACACAGTTCAATAGAAACCATACATCAGCTACTATAACGACAGTACATGTCAACTTGGTCCGCCTATAGCAATATAAAGAGAAACCGTTCATATGTACCTAGTGCGACAGTGGATGTAACTACTATCTGCCTATCACAATCTAAAGAGGTACCATACATATGTACCTAATGTGACAACGAACGCTATTTGGTTTGCCTAAGGCAGTAAAGCAGAAACCCTGCAAGTGTTCCTACTGTGGCGATGGATGTAACTATTATCTGCCTATCACAATGTAAAGAGACACATTGTACATAAGTACGTTCCTAATGTGGCAACGGTACATATGGCAATGTGTGGGAAAGCTCTGTGTTTGTGATGTCTGCAATTTCCCTACCATGCACCTTAGATAAGGCAAATGAATGCACACAGTTTTCAAGTCTGATGGCAAATAGACAAGTATACCACAAACCAAGCATTCATCCATCAACCTCACAAACAGACAAGATTTGCCTTGAATTATTACCCCAGATGTCCAATGTCAAGAGAACTGTTTCAACAGTTCAAACTTGTTCTACCCTTGATCTTCACACACAGTTCTTGTCTACCGTCGCTGAAGATGACTTGAAAACAGTATCCAAACGTACAGTTACAGTCAGCGGATATCAATCATGAAGGGCAACACAAAACAGCTCTGCCCGTTACACAGGGCAGGTTGCTTAAGTTTGACTCTGGTTCCTCAGTGACTGGGTTGAATAATCGGTCGTTGATACTTCTGTGATCCGTGAACCAACACGATCATGGAATTCTTCTTCCCTGTGTCAACACGTAACTGGTTGTCTTTCGTTTACTAGCAGTACTTGGTCACTTGTCCCCTACGCACTAGATTGGAGAGAAGTCACTTGTTAAGGGTTCATTGTCCTTGCCGGGGTCACAATCTCCGCGTTGTGTCATATTTTGGTCGTGAACCTTCATATAAGTACTGACAGCATCTTCATAATGTACACTGTCACAATGCGCATCATTCTGACTGTTCATTCAAGTTACCCGATAATCGTATGTACGTTTCATCCAATAATATCAGCCTGATGTATGCAGGTCGTGTTCGTCAGTGATGGAATCGATGTGGAAATCAATTTGTGAGTTCTTTTCCACACACAAGGAGCTTTGAGCCTACAGACGTCTATCAACTCTATGGCAATGTCGTCGAACTTCTATCGCTTAATGTCAACATTGATGACAGGTAGCCGTAGTGTTTCACTGTTACCGCAGCGTTGGCGATAGCATCGTAATAAGAAAATGAAAGCAACCAATATGTGTTTCTTATACTGAAGCCCGTTTATTTTGACCGGTGGCCTCGTGAAACTGCAAAGACACAATAATACAATGTACATTGCTTACAGCTCACAATCGCAATACTACGAATAAGCAATAAACAGACGTTACATACGGAGTAGACCTACAGTCCAAATCTGACAACCTCGAAGACTAGGTCGAGTATAAGCCTACTCTGGATCGCTGTTTACTCGCCACAGACATTGCAGTTTGTCTGAAGCATGGAATGTTACAGGATAAAACGAAAAAGGACTAATACTGTAAATATTCTCCAATGTCAGACTGACTGATATTACAAAAAGTCTGAAATTACAGTATATGTTAGCAAAATATAATTTGTGTCACATACTAAAACTTCACTAATAGACTTCATATAGACTTAAGCGTGGCTTGATTTTACAGCAAATTTCGTCTATTTGGTCTATCTAAATGCATGTTAAGAGTCAACGGCTCAGTCAAGCAGAACATCGCTGGTTGGTCAAATTGTGCTATGACATAAGCCCGTGCTAATCTATTATTTAGGTGATAAACGAGATTATCAAATTTCTCGCTCCTAATTATATTGAACAAACAATGCACGGATTGTGGTTTCAATTTGGTTTCTTCCTAATTACATGCGTCTGGTCCGTCATTCATAATTAAGCCGTCGTCCATCAAAGAATATCCCCGTACATAATCCAATGACCTATTCCATATAACATCATAAGCATCGAATTCAAAAAGAACAGTATACATAAACATAGGCTAGTTTCCTGCAAGAGGGAAGCGGTCAACAGTTTTCAATGATGCCGGCAAGACATCATGTTGTTCCAAAAATATTAAATCCGTATCGTTGATCAGTATTCTTAATCCATATGATATTCGAAGTCGTCATCTAGAGAATGATGTATCTCAGTCACGCATTGATTGTGACTGTTCATACGAGCACTATGAGGATCTTGAAGTACATGGGTTCATACGACCTATAGCTCCGGGTTAGGTGGAATTACACACAAGTTACGAAACGTAACGCCATAGATCTTGCACGCTAGGCTCGTATTTTGCTATCAGCATGCGATATGCTATCTGCAACAATGCTTTGTCACGTTGATTAAAATCGTCACATTTAACACAGCAAATGCTACTAGGCGAGATATGTAAACGCCATATGCAATTCGCAGTGGAATGTCCAGCTTAGGGCAGCATGGTTTGTACCATGTTTGTCTGGAACAGGAGGTAGATTAAAGTGCCAAACAAATTAGGCTCTCTGACGATCTATTGTGATCACGTGTCTGTAGAGCCTAATTTTCAAAATTCGAAAGTCAATTTTTTTTGTAGTTTTGGTTAGGTTTTTTATTAGGGTTAGGGTTTTGCTAGGGCATATTTGTTTGGGTCATCTTCGCCGTATGACCAATAAGGTTAGGTAAGACGTTAAACTTCAAACAACCAACCAATCAACCCAGCGGAATGTTACTGTCCAGAAAGGGATAGCTTACGATGTCGAAATTGTAATCATCTCTTTTGTTATGAAGTCGACGAGAGAGAAGGAACGCTTCATTTTTGTAGAGATATAGGTCTAAATATGATGTGCCGGTAGGGCTATCCGTAGTTTCCTTCAAATCTAGTGAAGGTTGATATATATATCCTTCACTGTGTCCTTCATATAGCGTTTATCCACAGCGAGAAGATCGTCTATATAGCGTTTGGTGAATGAGAAGTTTTCGACTTTGAACTGATCGGTTTTTTAAAGCGCCTGCATATCGTCATGTTCATAAAAGAACAGATATAGGTCAGCAAACAGTGATGCACAATTAGTACCCATACTAAATTGATATATTGTGTTGCCAAATATCACAGATATTTTTAATGAGGAATTCAAGCAACTCTACAAACAAAGAAACATCCCATATCTCTTGTATGTAGTAGAGCTAAAGAATGCTTTATGGCTTCCGACATTAATATATCTACGATCAGTTTTCTTGAACACAGATACTATTAATGAACTTAGATGGTCAATAAGGTCCTGATGAGGGATTGTAGTATAAAGAGTCGCGAAATATGTCGGTATGATTGGTTGGAAGACAAATACCTCTTTCCCTGAAAAACGTTTTGTGATTGTTAAATAAATCTTCCAGAGTAAATCCGGTTTAGGAGTAAGTAGACGTATTTGATGATGATATGTCTACACTCAATTGTTTAACCAGCACCTGGTAATAGTAATATTTAAATATGAATATATTATTTGAAGCTTTGTCTGCTAAGACTATGACGAATTTACCGTGGAGATTTGCTAGAACTTGCGTATTGAGGTTTGTCAGTACTTGTTTCTCTTGGAGAAGGGTACTTCTGTCAATACGGCGGATTGCTTCAACGACCTTGCTCTTGGTGAGGTCCAGACAATCAGCGAATACTGTAGGTTCAACTTTTTCTCGCTTAAACCAAACAATAACGTACTGTTCCAATGTAGACAGGACTATCTTCTGGTCGATCTTCAGATTTATTCTTCTCGGATCTCTACATTTATGCCCCTTCATCAGGAGTAATCTTAGGTCCTCATCACTTAGGTAATTTTAGGTATAAAGCATGTTACTTTACAAATCCTAGGACCTTGGACTACAGACGGAAAAATCTTTGTGAAAAGTAAAGACGAAAAAGTGTCCTTCGTGAGATCTCTGGATGAGCTTGTCAAGTTCCTTAAAGTAAAATTACCAGTAAATTCTCAGGACTAAAACATCGCACGAAACATAATATGGCCTAGCCTTTTGGCTGGTCACAATATAATAAAACTGTGTTATTCGATATATATGCAACAGCCTGACAATATTGCAGACATTGGGTACATACCGATTCGATAATAGGGCATGTCTATAGACTCGTACTGGCCTGCTCACAAATAACGAAAGCATATGTAAGCCTGCACTTACTTTTGTCATATATACCATTATTAGTAACCCAAATAAGATTCTCATATCATCGTATCTAAACCTAAATGATTTTCCCAAACAAATCATTTCTATCGTTTTTTTCTATTTCTAATTATTGTCAATTTTATTTTTTCAGAAAACAGTAGTAACGTGTCTGAATACTCGGTCATTTTGAATTTAAACATAGTCATGTGTAGCCCCAAAGTGCTAAAAATAAATACACAGAGAACTGTGAATGCTATATTATATTCTGAACAAGCCAACCTCTTCAACATAGTGTTTGTGATTTCTGGGGCAGGTATTACCTAACCTTCATTAGCGCGGAAAACTATAGAGCGAGAGTTGGCTTATTCTACTATATAGCGTGCAAAACCAAACGTCCCAAAACGCACAAAGAATTTGTATACAGCAGAATGAATGATTTCGGCTTTACATTATTCGACACGAGAGCGCCAGGTGATCCAGTTCAGTCTTCTCCAATCTCATTGTACAACCTTAGCACGAACTTTTCGAAATACTTTTTATTATCCCTCATTTGTTCACTGGTGTTGTTGTGCGAGAACGCTGAGTCAATGGACACTGTCGATTCTTGTTATTATTTCGGCGAACGCACGGGCCACTGACGGAGTGACAAATTCACGAAGCTCAGTTGCGGAAATACAGAGGGTGGGAATTTAAAAATAATTATACACGCGCATACACTTACCGCGCCTAGCAATTTTAAACGCCACTTAGACACCAACGAATTATCTTCCAGTTTGATTATACAATGGAACTTATCGAGAATAGCTCTACTTCGTGCCGGTGACGTAGAAGTGAACCCTGGACCTCTCCCGGCTATAGCGAGTGCTCATATCAATGTATGGGGTCTGAGGGGTAAAGTCGATTTATTCGAAGCAGAACTATCTATGTATGATGTTATTGCTATCACAGAAACAAAGTTAATTAATAATGTGGCCAACAAACAAATACAACTACCCGGTTATCATTTCACCTATAAGACAAGATAGAGTTGGCCAAGGTGGTGGTATAGTAGTATATGTAAAACAACATCTTATATGTATACGAAAACCTGAATATGAAATTGGTGATCTTGAAACTGTATGGTGTGAAGTAAAATAAAATGAAGTGTGGAAAATAATAAATTTCTTTTAGGAACCTTCTATCGACCACCATCGGCGGCAGTCAACCTTTGGAATTTAATTGATCAATCAATCTCACAAGCACGTAATAACATGAGTACGAAATGTATAATTTTAGGGGACTTTAATGCCGACTGTTTATCTGGTACACATAGGAAAATAGATGAATTATGTACAACATATGATTTACACCAGATAATTAAGGAGGCCACCAGAACCACCCCGCTGTCTAAAACTCTAATTGACCTCGGTATGATATCCTGCCCAAGTTATGCTGATAAATCAGGCGTAATCGTACCTTTTTGTAGCGACCATCACGGAGTATACGTAGTTCTTAAAGAGAGGGTGAATAGAAAGACCTGCTTCTCTCGGAGCATTAGTTACTATGATCAAACTGATGTTATAGGATTGAGACATTCTCTTGAGAACACAAATTGGGATGATATAATAACACAAAATATAAATACATCAACAAGCAAACTAAGCAAACATCTCATAGATTCTATCAACACATTCGTCCCAACTAATAAAGTTACCATCAGGCCAAACGATAAACCATGGATGACTGCGCAATTACGTCATATGATGAGGAAACGCCATAAGGCACATGTAAAAGCTAAAGCGAGAAATCGACCTGAAGACTGGGAAACATTTCGAAATAAGACAGGCTAAATCAGACTATAATAATAAAACTGATGAGAAAATAACAAACTCTACTATTGGGACAAAATTCTGGTGGAAACTTATTAAGCGGTATATTAAGGACCAGGGGTCTGAAATGTATCCATCAATCATTCATAATGGGAAGATTTATGAAGATCTTGAAGAAATAACAAACGCGTTTAACGATTATTTCATTCAACAATCAACTCTTGCAGATACAAATGCTCAATTACCCTTACTAAACGATTCCAATTTGATATTGGATAGTATACACATTAGCGAGGAAGACGTTAAATATGTATTAGATAACCTAGACATTAATAAAGCTAGTGGACCCGATAAAATCAATAATAAAATACTTAGATGGTCTGCCAATGAACTAGCACTACCGCTCTCTAATCGTTTCAATAAGTCCTTATCCTCAGGGGTTTTTCCTGAGGCTCGGAAACTAGCCCATGTAACGCCCACTCATAAAAAGGGTAGCAAAAATGATCTGTCTAATTACCGACCGATATCGCTTACCGCACGATTAGCAGGGTATTTGAAAAATGTGTCTTCGGGTACTTTCTCGACTACAGGAAAATAACGTTTTGACAAAGTTCCAGGCAGGGTTTCTACTGGGAAATAGTACCACATATCAGTTAGTGGATATCTACAATTTTGTATGCCTTGCCCTAGACGAAGGTAAAGAAGTCAGAGCGGTTTTCTGCGACATCTCGAAGGCATTTGACCGAGTGTGGCATAAAGGATTAATACATAAAATTGAGTCTATATGTATCAAAGGCATCTTACTCACATGGTTTAAAAGCTACCTTAAAAACAGATCACAAATCGTTGTAATTGAGGGTTCCGTATCAAAATCTATGATCATTCCTGCAGGGGTACCACAGGAATCCGTATTTGGCCCATTATTATTTCTCATCTATATTAACGATATTGTAAAGGATCTCAATTGCAACATACGACTCTTCGCTGATGATAGTTTACATTACTGTCGACAATCCAGCATCGGGGCAACTGCTAAATTCTGATTTACAAAAATTATCAAGGTGGGCAAAATTATGATTCGTTGAGGTCAGCCCAATTAAAACCAAAGCTCTTCTATTCTCACGAAAATTTAACTCAGATCATCCACCTCTGAAATTCAGCGAGACTGAACTGGAGGAGGTTCGCCAGCACAAACATCGTGGTGTAACGTTTGATTCTACCGGAAGTTGGAAGTCGCATATCGATGCGACTGCGAAAAAAGTTGGACCTATGATAAATTGCCTCCGAAGTTTGAAATATAAATTAAAAAGGAAAAGCCTTGAAGCATTATATAAATCATATTTGATTATGTTGATGTAGTCTTGGACAACTGTGCGGATTACCAAAGTAACATCCTAGAAAACCTACATTTATATGCTATAAGAACAATATGTGGCTCACCTCGCGGGGTGAGTCACGAGCTACTATACGAAGAAACAGGATTCACCTCACTAGCATTGCGTAGAAAACATCACAAAGTCAAACTTATGTATAAAATGGTTAATCAGCAAACTCCACCAATGCCCTACCATTGGGCGAAAATAACCAATATCCCCTCAGAAACAACCTAAATTTCCGCACATTAAGATGCAGAGGTAACCAATACTACCAGTCATTTATCCCATCTGGAATCCGCCTATGGAACGACATTGCTTTGCATATTCGTTTGTCCCCCAACTTACAAATGTTCTCTCGGAACTGTAACAATGGCCATAATGTGGGCAAGCATTTCTACCTTGGAGAAGGAAAATTCCAATTTCAAATTATACACTCTCGCATGAAACTAGGATGCAGTCTACTTAAGGCTGATATTTTCAACCAGCACATATCTGAATCTTCAGCCTGGTCCGGTGGTAATGCGTATGAAACTGCATACCATTTTTTCTTCGTTTGCCCATTATATAATATTCAAAGAGAGCAATTATTTATTGAAATTGGCATTGACTGTGATATTCATACCATGTTTTTGGTGACTCCTATGAAAACCTCGATTATAACAGCAATATTATTTCATTTGTCCACGACTACATCAAACGAACTGGTCTCTTTTAAATATATGTTTTATTAATTTATTATTTTCTCAGGGCCTATTACACTTGTGAATAGCATGGCGTATGTAATTTTCCTTTTTCTTGTATATATGCGCGCTCTACTTGTCTATTCTTTTGTATATACTGTAGCATTCACTACCGACTATCACCAAATTAGTACTTATCACTACAATTACTACACACTTGGCCTAACAACTGTGTCATATATAAATAAATCTTCTGTATATGAGGAGATGGGTTTATATAGGCTTTGCCTGTTCCCCAATCCCGATTTCCATCATGTTTACACTATGGAAATAAAAAATACTGTTTAAACTACTATATCGTGCTCACTTGACATGGTACCTAAATTTGAACCCCCTGTTAACTTGTCCCTTTAAAATGTAAATCAACACCTACCTATATATACGTTTGGTGTTTAATCTGAACTTTTATCAGCACGTGTAAACTGCCTCGTCTCTTCACAAATGCCAGTGAAGAAACATCTAGATGGATTAATTGACATATCCGCTTGATGAAACCAAAGACTCCGAAGAAGACGAAGATTCCGGGTTTTAGCATCATCCCTACAGACATTCACTCAGATCGCACAAACTGCTCTATTTTTTTGTGCTAGCTGTATGGAGTAGACCTACAATGGATGTTCGTGGACCTTTCTGATTTGACGAAATTCTCCGAAAGAGAAAAAATAGACAGCATTTTATATTTTCGGTTTATTGCAATGGACTTCATTTAAAACTAGCTTTCCTACCGATAGATTAGAGGAGACGGGAAAACCAACCTTTCCTTCATAAACCGGTGATATAAATAAATCTTTTCAAGGCAGTATCATGTTGTCGTTGTTTAAATTACAGTGTAATATAGGCATTTGACAAAGTTACCGTAATGCAATTGGGCCTACATAACTAAAATATATTTGAAACCAGTCCGAAATATTCCATATTTGACAAATGGAAAGCGGAAGTTTACGCCTCGTCACTACCGCCGCACTGGAGGCAGGCCCCCATTAAGTTAACATTCAGAAATACGGACAAATCTCTGTAAATATAAAACATAATTTTCCTGGCTGCTATTTTTTACGTATTTAGCGACCAAACTCATTTCATAAAACATATGAAAGTTTCAGAATTTGTCAGCGGCGAGAAACAAATATATTCACCAAAACGAACTTTCGGCAATGTAAAAGCATACAAATTCAGTCAGTGAAGGGAGGGAAAATTAAACGACCATTCTTTTGTTCTCGCTCAGGGTAAACTCCCCCAATTACGAGTAGAATATTGCAACATGCAAAAAAACCCCATTATCAATGGTTCAGTTTTCAACTTTGCAAGTATTTTCACACTTAGTGTCGGCGTAAATCCAACAGTACCCGAAGTGCTACCTCCCAGTCAGAGAAAAATCATGTTCTCAGGAAAAAGCCTTTGTCAGGACAGTGGCTTACTGCAGGGCTAATGACAGGGCAATGAAGCTCTGCTGCTACCAGTGGAGTGAGCAGCTGAGTGGTGAAGAGTGGTCAATAAAGTTCAAATTAATTTAACATTGGCTGAAGAAATAACAAATTTATTGAAAACTAAAAATAATCTAAAAAGCAATTTGTTCTAAATTATTTGTCAAACCCAGGGTTGATTGTTAAAACTATACTCTACATTGAAATATATCCATGCAAATCCAGCATGTATGTTATACTACAAGAGATTGTGGTAATATGTATAATGCACACACAATGTTATAGATATAAAAAAATGTTATTTTGATAATATGTATAATGCACACACAATGTTATAGATATAAAAAAAATGTTATTTACATTTATTTGGAAAAGTTATGCAAAATTATTTGGCCAATCCAATTATCCATACATTGTCAGTATTTTTAATACATAATTGACGATCTGAATCTATCCATTCAAATGTAAATATATTATACATATAAGTTTCCAAGTTTAAACCTATAATCGATTGCAATAATATATGTATATGTGAGGCATACACAGTGCAATTAGCTATAAAAGCTACATGTATATCAAAATATTATATAATTGCATGATTGATTGAAATTGGTTTATATGATGCTTTATTGCATTTTGTGCATTGTAGGAGCGCATTAAGGTAACTTATTACTGCGTCTCCCACTTTTACATAATTTGAAATACACAGCATTCATTACAATCTTACATACATATTGAATACAACATGTGACGGTCGGAGAGAACAATATTGAAAAATAATTCAGGTAATTGGTGGGGGGGGGGGGGCGATTGAAATTGCAGTTTAAGGGCCGCTTCCCATACGGATTTCGCGGCCCATCAACTCAATGTTTTATTTTAATTTCACGTTACATTTCTCATTTCATTGGTGATGTTTACAAGCGTTATGTTTTAAAATAAAAAAGTAAATAAATGAACAAATAAGTAAATAAATAAATAGATAAATAACAAACAGTGTGGAATGAGATATAAATTGCATATTCTTTTTCAACAATAGAAATCATTTTAAGATAATCTGTAAAAGAAATAAAGGCCAGCTTAATTAGGCATTGACACAAACAAAGGTTTTTGTGTGCAGATCTGCCTGAAATTGAGTTAATTAAGCTTACAATACAACAAGAAAATGGCACATCAAGACAATGAAAATAATCGCCTGGCCAGTAACGGGTAAAATATCAAGATTATAATGGGATCAATCATTTATCTCTTTTGATGCCTGGGTTAATCTGATACTCACTACTGTCATTAATACACAGCACAAGTTTTAAACCATTTTAATCTCTTGACATGTTTGAGTTGTTTTAATATGGTATAAATAAGCAAACTGCATATATTTTTCCACATCCTTTCACGCAATATAGAACGTAGACCTGCCGTTCTGTACCCCAATACACACTCCAAGCAATTGTTACAGGCACAGATTTCTGGAAGGACCCCCCCTGTTCCCGAGGGCGTCAGTCGGGAAGTCGGCTCTAAGAACCCTGAAGACGCCCTGGCTCTCCCAGTTTTTTCTGGGCGGCTTTGTGCGTACTATTGGGTACCAAGACAAAGGAATCACACACGCGATTACAGTGAACTCACAATTACCAGTATAACTTAACCAAAAAAAAAAAAAAAAAAAAAAAACCAGAAAGAGGCTTACGAACTTGTACATATAGCGATTCCTATTTACTTCTATTTATATCTCCTACTAATCTCTCATTGTTATTTATTATTTATCTATTTATTTATTTATTTATTTATATATTTAGCGCTGGAAAAGATATTCAATAAACAACGTAATGTACCGCGAGAATCGAATAAAACATTGAGTTGATGGGCCGCGAAATCCGAATGGGAAGCGGCCCTTCAACTACAATTTCAATCAATCAAATCAAATTTTTCCACATCTTATACTTTCAGAAATGGAGATGAACACGATGAAGGTCATCATCGTCGGTCCATAAGATCGTCCAGAACCAGAATACTCAACCCTATACCACGCCAGACACGCTACCCCATAGATGTCACCGAACTAGCGCCTCAACACAGCACAGCACAGCACAGCACACTGAAGACCACAGACGAACAAGACCAGACATCAAAACAGAACACTAATGACGACAAAAATTATTAAACAGCACCTCACGGCACACCGAAGACCAAAGACGGGCTGGACAAGACTAAAACCAGAAGACGGATGACGATCACAAGAATACCAACATCGCCGCGCAACAAGAAACCTCCAGAGCCAGAACATTACATCCTAAACCACACCGACACGCTACCCCATAGATGACACCGAACTGACGCCTTAACACAGAATATGATCCTTTGACTTTCACGCAATATAGGACGTAGACCTGCCGTCCTGTGCCCCAATACACACTCCAAGCAATTGTTACAGGCACAGATTTCTGGAAGAACCCACCCTGTTCCCGAGGGCGTCGTTAGTGAAATCGATCCGAAAAATCCTGAAAACGCCCATGGTTCTCCCAGTTTTTTTCTGGACGGCTTTGTACGTACAAAGAGGTACCAAGACAAAGGAATCATACACGCGATTACAGTGAACTCATATTTACCAGTATAACTTAACCAAAAACCAAAAAGAGACTTACGAACTTGTACATATAGCGATTCTTATTTACTTCTATTTATATCTCCTACTAATCTCTCATTGTTATTTATTATTTATTTATTTATTTATTTATTTATATATTCAGCGCTGGAAAAGATATTCAATAAACAAAGTAATGTACCGCGAAATTCAAATAAAACATTGAGTTGATGGGCCGCGAAATCCGAATGGGAAGCGGCCCTTAAACTACAATTTCAATCAATCAATTTTTTCCACATCAAACCGAGGTAGATGGCTACATAGTATTCTAGATAAGGGGAAAAGACGGAGTTGTCGATTCCAGCTAGACAGTAAACGTGACGACCGCATCATCACAAGATTAAGACTAGGCAAAACAGGGCTAAAATCACACCTCTCTAAGCTAAGAAAAAACACATCACCACTATGCGCCTCATGCAACAACGAAGAAGAAACTATAGAACACTTTATACTCAAATGCCCAATACATGACATCTATCGCCGCACACTGGAAAACGAGCTCAAAAACTTAAATGTCCCTCTGTCGTTGGCTTCCATATTAAATCCTAAACCTCCTCTTATAAACAAGGTATACTCCACCTTACTCGAAAAGAGAATGTTTTATTGTGTCGTCTCCGAAACGGTTGCAGCAATCTCAAAAGACACCTATTTGACAATTTCCTATCAGACACTTCTCAATGTAATTGTGGACATCTCAACGAGAATGTGGATCACTATTTTCTACACTGTCCCATCTTCCACACTCAACGTATCTTGCTGCTAAATAATCTTGCAACTATTTATGATATCCCGAGTATTCCAAGTCCAAAAACACTATTGTTCGGCGATCTTGCCAAAGATGAGGTTACTAATGTTCGTATTCAAAAAAATTTGGGCGATTATATTACCAAGACTAAACGTTTCTGAGTTCAAACTAACCTATATGTCCTATCTGCTCATCTACTGTTGTTTCAGTGTCCAGACGGGTTTTACTCATCCGGTTCTTTCATTTTCTCGCAGTACGGTGACACCCCGAGCTTCTTCCAGTGAAAACGGAAATCTTAATCTTGATCGTGGATTTGGTCACATTTGTTCAGCCTTGCCTTCCTTCTATCATTTCTTTTATTTGTCTTATTTGTAACTTGCCTGATGTAATATATATTTTTTTTGTACGGGGAGACGCAATAATAAGTTGTCTTAATGCGCTCCCCATTTCATCTCAAGAGTGAATAAAATACTATTTAAACCAAACCTCCTCTTATAAACAAGGTATACTCCACCTTACTAGCTTACATCAAATCGACTAACTATTACACTACCATTTAATATTATATGGTTACACCAAGAAACAAAAGACCAAATTTAAATAAATGTAGCAGGCTTAGAGTCAAAACTATATTACAGGGGCGGAAATAAGGGTCAGTGATCAGAAATGACTGATCAAATTTGGACACTAACCAATCAAAATGCCATAGCAATAACATCGACAAATTCACTGATCAAATTAAAAGCTCCTAATAATGAGCACCGATCAAAATCACACCGAAGACCACAGACGAGTTGGACAAGACCTGAAACAGAAGACGGATGACGATTACAAGAATACCAACAGTGCCTTGAGTGACAACGCCGCACAGCAAGAACATCCAGAATCAGAATACTCGACCCTAGACCACACCAGACACGCTACCCCTTAGATGTCACCGAAATGACGCCTCAGGACAGAATATGATCCTTTGACTTTCACGCAATATAGGACGTAGACCTGCCGTTCTGTACCCCAATACGCACTCTAAGCAATTGTTACAGGCACAGATTTCTGGAAGGACCAACACTGTTCCCAAGGGCGTCGTTAGGGAATTCGCCTCGAAGAATCCTGAAGACGCCCTGGTTCTCCCTGCTTTTTTTCTGGACGGCTTTGTGCGCACTATGGGGCACCAAGACAAAGGAATCATCCACGCGATTATAACACATATTTATCAGTATAATAACCAATAACAGACTTAACGACTTGTACATAGCGACTCTTCTTTACTAGTATTTATATTTCCTCATTGTTATTGTTATTCATTATTTAATTATTTATTTTAATATCTAGCGCTGCAAAAGATCTTAAATTAACTAAGAAATGTACCGTGAAATCAAAATAAAACATTGAGTTGATGGGCCGCGAAATCAATATGGGAAGCGGCCCTTAAACTACAATTTCAATCAAAAAAAACAACGATCAAATTGTGTTCCCTTATTTCCAACCCTCTTTAACGAATGTTAACCGTCCGGTTTTCTAGCAGGGGCAGAAGACTGGAGGTTATATCAAACATTCACAATCGGCTTTAATTATAATAATATTTTTTATTTATCAACTGATTTATTTATGTACCTAATTAATTATTGCTATTGACCATGTGTGACATAGATCACGATAGAGCCTGTCAGTGGCAAACACTAACACCAGAAAACAAGGAACTACCAGCTCTTCTATTCTTTGTAATACAGACACAGCACACTGAGGAGCACGGACGAGTAAGACCAGCCATGAAACAGAACACCGATGACGACAAAAATTATTAAACAGCACCGTGAGTGACAACACCCCAGAAGCCACCCTGACCTAGCCATTTCAGTGGAATCCCAAAACCCACACCTTGACCACGGACAATCAACGGAAACAAGAACAGCTAACCAAATCGAACAATGCCTACCACAACCGCGGACAATTGAAACCATACTCACTGAAGACAACACAGATCAGATGTGCCACACCTGAGATGCCACCGATGTAATGATTGTCTAATGCACATATGATCCTTTGACTTTCAGCAATATAGGATGTAGACCTGCCATCCTGTACCCCAATACACACTCCAAGCAACTGTTACAGGCACAGATTTCTGGAAGAACCCGCCTATGGCTCCCCCAGTTTTTTTTTCTGGACGGCTTTGTGTGTACAAAAGGGTACAAAGACAAAGGAATCACCCACGCGACTACAATGTACAATGAACACATACTTACCAATATAACCTAATCAAAAACCAACCGATGAACCTGTACATAGACATTTCTTCTATTCTATTTATATCTCCATCCGCCCATTTATTATTATTTACTTATTTATTTATTTATATATTTATTTACTTATTTATTTGTTTATTTGATAATACAGCGCTTGTAAACATCTTTAACAAACTAAGAAATGTAACGTGTAATTAAAATAAAACATTGAGTTGATGGGCTGCGAAATCCGTGCGGGAAGCGGCCCTTAAACTGTAATTTCAATCAATTTTTCCACATCATATGTCCTTAAACTGCAAGTTCAATGAATTTTTCCTTGTCATATGTCCATCATGGTTCATGTAACAGTGCTTAGAGATAATCAAGATCCTCTGAAGGCTTTCACTCTAGAATCGTGCAAAGGTTGTGAGAAGGCGGAATGCGATGGAAACCTTTTTCATTGTCCGATATGCCCAGTATCCAGATTTAAACCAACATGGAAAAGCAAGGTCAAAATACACTTGAGAACCCACTTCTCGGGTACCAGAGGGACAGTTGAATTGAGAGGTAAAACTAAAGTTGTTTTCCTTAGTTTAGATGTATGTATAGTTTTTTAAACTATAATAATGAACCTTAAAATTAAAACAAATATATATTTAAATAGAATGCTTTTTCTTAGTGTTCTTATTATGCATACTTAACATTAATAATTCTATCACATTGATAATAATTTAATTTCCCTGCATGTGTATATCAGATTTTTAAAATAATTATTTCTATTTTTATGTAGGCTACAAGATAACTGGATGCCCTCAATTATGTCCGGGATATAAAGTGAGAAGTACACACTTTCATTGTCATTTCTTTCCGAAGATATTTACCAAGAAGGTGGGTTTTCAACAACATCTTTCAACCTGTGGATCATTTACCAGCTCGCCCAACCCATTGATTTCGGACCTGTTGGATATACCACCTCCTTCCAATCCTCCATCCGACCCAGAATCCCAGCCTCCATCCGATGCAGAATCCCAGCCTTCATTCGACCCAGAATTCCAGCCTCCATCCGACCCAGAATCCCAGCCTCCATTCGACCCAGAATCCCAGCCTCAATCCGACCCAGAATCCCAACCTCCATCCGACCCAAAATCCCAGCCTCCCTCCACCCAAAACCCTGCACCAACAAAGTCGGATGTATGTCCAAATTGTAGACTTCAATTCCATCCCAAATCATTGAGAAGACATATTCGAATGAAGCATCAACCCGACAACGCAGTGAAGGAATTTATTCACGATAAGCATCTGTATGCTTGTTGTGTGGATAGCAATCGTGGGGTGTACGCTGTCGCCCGAAATTCGACTGGACCACTATATCCCGTCCATGTGATAAAGAGAACAGTTGGGCCAGATCAAAGGGTAGGAATCTAAATAAGTAATTTCAATTTTGTATATAACATCTAATATGTAGTAACAGCTAAGTAAGATTGCAATGAACTTATTCTGTGCGTTATTTCTGTTGCAGCTTTTTTTACAAAAAAAAAACTAAAACTGTCCTTCATTTTGTCAGGTACAATGTGACATTCGTGAATGCAGTGAATTGTCACAGACCCAGTGGAGGAGTGGGAATTACAAGCGTCTAGTCCGTCATTCATAATCCAGCCGTCGTCCATTAGAGAATATCCGCGTCCATAATCCAAAGACCTATTCCATTTTCCATATAACAGTATTAGCACCAAATTCAAAAGACAATCATAGTATACATAAACATAGGCTTGTTTCCTGCAAGAGAGAAGCGGTCAACAGTTTTCACTGATGCCGGCAAGACATCATGATGTTCCAAAAATATCAAATCCGTATCGCTGATCAGTATTCTTAATCCATAATATTCGTTGTAAAGTCGTCATCTAAGAATGATGTATCTCAGTCACGCTTTGATTGTGACTGTTCATATGAGTACCATGAGGTTCTTGAAGTACATGGGTTCATACGGCCCCTAGCCCCCGGTTAAGCGGAATTAGACACAAGTTACGAAACGTAGCGCCATAGATCTTGCACGCTACGTTCGTATTTTGCTATCAGCATGCGATATGTATCGCCAAATTTGAGAAACTTTGAGTGGAGGCGCTTGGTGGAATAGCCCTGTTTTATAAGTTTCTGCAACAATGTTTTGTGACGTTGATTAAAATCATCACATTTAACACAGGATCTAGCAAATGCTACTAAGCGAGATATGTATACGCCATATGCAGGTCCCATCTCTGTGATCACCTGAAGTCCATTCCCTATGCTATTCCTGGGATCCGGTACGGGCTGAATGTTGAAAGTCTGGAGAAAATGGTTTCCTCTGGGTTTCTCCGTGCAGGCTGCCATGCAGATTTCACCAGCCGATTGGAACTAGCCAATGATGAGCTAGTGCCATTGTTGGTAAAGGTACGTAAGGTACTTTATATTCTAGTAATAGGAAGTAAATTTTATTATCTTTAAAATAGCCGATATTACTTTAGTAACACCACTTTCATTAGTTGAATTACAATACCTATATTTACTATCTAACGTTCTTTTTTTCTCTCTGATAGATACCCCATGAAGCCCTGCCAAGTGATAGGTATATTTTCTTCTCAGTGTTCACCGACTGCACTAGCTGGTGGTGTAAGTCGGAGCGAACAGTTGTGACACTCGACACCAAGACTTCTGCCATGGACTGTCGGTGTCGTCAAAAAGGGTGCGACCACAGGGCCATTGTGAAGTGGTGGCTCTTCCAAGATGCCAAGGTTTCCATCCTGAAAACCTTGGAAGATGTAGATGGGGAAGATGAGATGGAGCCGACTACTACCACCAGTTATCCTCCTGTCGGTGATGCATTAGACAAGATGGTTACGTACATACAGACCGAGAAAACCATTCCAGTAAAGTTTCGCGATTACCTTCTCTGATAGGCGTCAAATAGTGGTGATAGACGGCAAATCATCGGACCCAAGAAACATAAACGCTGGGGTTCCACAAGGGTCTGTTCTCGGACCACTTCGCTTCCTCATCTACATTAATGATATCGCCAATGACATAAGATGCAATATTAGGCTGTTTGCCGATGACACATCACTATATATAACTGTTGAAAATCCAGATACTTCTGCCAATATATTGAACACCTCTCTGCAAATTATCTCTACATGGGCTGAAACCTGGCTGGTAAAATTTAGTGCAGCCAAAACGGAAGAAATCTTATTTTCCCTGAAAAGAAACTCAGTCCGGGGTCCCAATCTCAACCTGGGAAATCTACCAATTTCTGAGGTTACCCAACATAAGCATCTAGGGTTAACAATTTATTCGGCGGGACGTTGGTCAGGCCACGTTCAATCGCTTGTGAACAAGATCTCTCCCATGATTAACTGCCTACGCAGCTTGAAATATCGACTCTCTCGCCGTTCTCTAGAAAACTCTAGTCTTCCTTCATACAACCTATCTTTGATTATGCCGACGTTGTCTGGTGTAATTGCTGCCAATATGAATCTGCCATTCTTGAAGATCTTCAATTAGATGCACTACGGTTTATATCTGGATGCATTCGTTGTACAAGCCATGCTCTCCTGTACGAAGAAACAGGCTTCATAGCGCTATATAAACGTAGAAATAGACACAAATTATGTTTATTCTATAAAATGGTCAATGGAAGCACGCCAGCTTATCTCTCGTCTCTAGCTCCCGTCCCAAACTCATCTATATCAAGTTATATATTGCGTAATACAGATAATATCACACCTCCTTATGCACGAACCGAATTATATAAAAACTCGTTCCTTCCTTCTGTCATCCGGATGTGGAATAATCTAGATGCCGCTATTCGATATTCTGTTAGTTACTCTTCTTTCCGTCGAAATCTCTCCAGAAACGATAAAATTGTTCCTCCATATTACTATATTGGTGACAGGAAAGTCCAGATCGTTCATTCACGTTTACGACTTGGATGCAGTTCAATTAATTCTCATATGTACGCACGACATCTCCGCGAATCCCCACATGTACATGTGGGCATCCGAATGAAACTTCAGAACATTTCTTCCTTTTCTGTCCTGTATATGCTGCAATAAGAAACATAATAACCCAACTGCCAAACCACGACATTGACACTCTTTTATTGGGAAATCCATTATTGATATCTGCTGAAAACACAAATATGTGTTCATATGTTCATTGTACTGTCCAAAAGATTTCATGGATAATTTGAACTGCACCCAGGTCTATCAAATACATCATAGTTTCTGCTTGCATTTATCTTATTATCTTATCTTATTTATTTCATTTCGGTTTATTGTCACTGATATATATTCAAATGAAATGAACTCATATATATATATATACACACGATAATATCTGCATTCATTTTATGGTATATGTATTAATTCACTATGTGTACAATATAATATATATAGATAGATTTATTTGCACACTTATGCCACGAGGGCTAAAGGCAATACAAACACAAACATACATGGCTATACATGTACAATGCTAAATTATAGGCCTTAAGGGCGCGCTAATCTATATACAGACAGAGAATAAACAAGACAAAATACAATTAAAAATATTGCAACGAGTTGCAATCCTCAGGTTGCAAGCACCCATGGCAACCAACGAACCAACAGTATTAGTTTTAGACCAGGAAGACACCCTATTTGGCGAAACGTCATTTGTTTCGTTTTAGATCGAACATACACAATCCGTCAATTCACAAATTTGGGTGCTTTTCATCTGAGAATTGCGAGAAAACCATTGAAGCTACGTTGAAATGGTTGACATATTTCCGAAAGAGCTGCTCTCGGACAATATAATGCAACAAACTACATGGCTGTGTCTCCCATAGTACTTGAGTTGTAGCCTGTACAAGATACGTGCCGTTTTTTACCAAATTCAAGATGGCGGCCAAACAACGTGACCTAGGAGTAAAATTTTTGCATATACGTGATCGCCATATCGCAATGCATATATGTAGTCACTTTTCCTATCCAAATCCGTTATTTGAAAATCCGACAATTTTGATTGGTCAATAGCGGCCATTTTGTTTTACGCAGCAAAATTTCAAATGGTCATTTGGAAGACCCTGATTCATCGAACATGTGTACCAAGTTTCGAGTCGATTGACCCAGTGGTTCTAGAGAAGAAGATCTTTGAAATAATTATTTTTTTGAGGGTAAATCCAAGATGGCCGCCGGGGCTTTTGACCAATCGGCTTCTTCTTTTGATATGCATTAGATCTCCCACTCCCCAATATCTGTGTGAAGTTTTAACTTCATCGGTTGAACGGCGGCAGGAAATGACCGGACAAAATCCGGCGGAAAAATAATAAGAACAATACCAATAATAAGAGGTTTGCACGCCTCTGGCTTGCAACCCTAAATATAGCCGCAAGCGGCAATGTCGGGGGCCAACATACAGTCCAGACAAGCTAGATTTAGGGATGGAGAGGCATTGCTCACTTCACCTGCAACCTCTCTAGACTTATTTTAAAAGACCCCGGCCCATCGATCATGTGTAGCAAGTTTCGCGTCGATCAGTTCAGCGGTTCCAGAGAGGAAGATCTTAGAGTGTTTTAGTGAAAATCCAAGATGGCCGCCGAACATTTCGACCAATCGGCTTCTTCTTTGGATATGCATTAGATCTAATAGGCTCAACCACAACGAATCCGCCATATTCATCATTGACGAGTCCCATAACAAACATATAGTCACTTCCGCTATCGATATCCATTACTTGAATATCCGATAATTGACCAATTTGAGTGAATTTCGATGGAGAATAGCGGCAAAACTATTGGAGCTAGGTGGAAACGGTTAACATACTTCCGAAAGAGCTGCTCCTGGACAATATAATGCAACAAACTATAAGGCTGTACTACCCATAGTTCCAGAGTTATAGCCTGTACAAGATCAGTCCCATTTTTGACCGAATTCAATATAACGGCCAAACCACGTGACCTAGGAGCAAAAATTTTTCATATTCGTGATCGCCATACCGCAATGCATATATGTAGTCACTTTTCCCATCCAAATCCGTTATTTGAAAATCCGACAATTTTGATTGGTCGATGGCGGCCATTTTGTTTAACGTACCAACTTGCTAAGACTTATTTTGAGAGAGCCTGATCCATCAATGATATGTACCAAGTTTAGAGTTAATCGGTTCAGTGGTTTCAGAGAAGAAGACCTTTGAACATTTATTTTTTTCGAGGGTAAATCCAAGATGGCCGCCGAAGCTTTTGACCAATCGGCTTCATTGGAGGATATGCATCAGTTCCCATCAGGGCTAATCACCATGTGAAGTTTCAGCGACATCGGTGTATCGGTGTTCACTGTACGGATGTGACAAAATCCGGCGGAAGAAGAAGAATAATACCAAAAACAAAAGGTGACCAGCCATACTGGCTTGGCCCCCTAAATATAGCAACGAATTGCAATCCTCGGGCTGCAAGCACCCATGGCAACCAATGAACCAACAGCATTAGTTTTAGATCAGGAGGCTACCCTATTTGGCAAAAAGGTCATTATGTCTCCCCCAACTATGTTGGGGGGAGACATCTAGTGTTTGTGCTGTCTGTCTGTCTGTCTGTCTGTCTGGTTGGATGTCTGGATGTCTGGATGGATGTCTGTCCGTCCCCTTGCCTTGTCTGCAAGATATCTTGAGAACTGCTGGATGGAATTTCACCAAACTTGGATGGAAGCTTCATTGAGATAGCCCCCTCATTTGATTAGGTTTTGGTGTATGTGCGTGCATTCATCCGTGTCCGGTGTCCGTCCGTCCATCCATCTACTTGTACATGTATATACAGGGCTTGTCTGCAAGATATCGGGAGAACTACTGGATGGAATTTCAACAAACTTGTATGGAAGCTTCATTGGGATAGCCCCCTCATTTGATTAGGTTTTGGTGTATGTGCGTGCATTCATCCGTGTCCGGTGTCCGTCCGTCCGTCCATCTACTTGTACATGTATATACAGGCCTTGTCTGCAAGATATCTTGAGAACTACTGGACGGAATTTCACCCCACTTAGATGGAAGCTTTAGTGGGATAGCCCCCTCATTTGATTAGATTTTGGTGTGTGTGTGCGTGCATTCATCCATGTCCTGTGTCCGTCCGTCCGTCCATCTACTTGTACATGTATATACAGGGCTTGTCTGCAAGATATCTGGAGAACTACTGGATGGAATTTCACCAAACTTGGATGGAAGCTTCATTGGGATAGCCCCCCTCATTTGATTAGGTTTTGGTGTATGTGGGTTCATTCATCCGTGTCCGGTGTCCGTCCGTCCGTCCATCTACTTATACATGTATATACAGGGCTTGTTTGCAAGATATCTGGAGAACTACTAGATGGAATTTCACCAAACTTGGATGAAAGCTTCATTGGGATAGCCCCCTCATTTGACTAGGTTTTGGTTTGTGTGCATGCATGCGTTCATCCGTGTCCGGTGTCCGTCCGTCCGTCCATCTACTTGTACATGTATATACAGGCCTTGTCTGCAAGATATCTTGAGAACTACTGAACGGAATTTCACCACACTTGGATGGAAGCTTCAGTGGGATAGCCCCCCTCATTTGATTATGTTTTGGTGTGTGTGCGTGCATTCGTCCATGTCCGGTGTCTGTCCGTCCGTCCATCTACTTGTACATGTATATACAGGGCTTGTCTGCAAGATATCTGGAGAACTACTGGACGGAATCTCACTCCCCTTGGATAGAAGCTATAGTGGGATAGCCCCCTCATTTGATTAGGTTTTGGTGTGTGTGCGTGCATTCATCCATGTCCGGTGTCCGTCCGTCCGTCTACTTGTACATGTATGTACAGGCCTTGTCTGCAAGATATCTTGAGAACTACTGGACGGAATCTCACTCCCCTTGGATAGAAGCTATAGTGGGATAGCCCCCTCATTTGATTAGGTTTTGGTGTGTGTGCGTGCATTCATCCATGTCCGGTGTCCGTCCGTCCGTCTACTTGTACATGTATATACAGGGCTTGTCTGCAAGATATCTGGAGAACTACTGAACAGAATTTCACCAAACTTGGATGGAAGCTTCATTAGGATAGCCCCCTCATTTGACTAGGTTTTGGTGTGTGTGCCTGCATTCGTCCGGTGTCCGTCCGTCCGTCCGGTGTCCGTCCGTCCGTCCATCTGCTTGTACATGTATATACAGGCTTTGTCTGCAAGATACCTTGAGAACTATTGGATGGAATTTCACCAAACTTGGATGGAAGCTTCATTGGGATAGCCCCGCATTTGATCAGGTTTTAGTGTATGTGTGCATGCATTCATCTGTGTCCGATGTCCGTCCAACCGTTCATCTACTTGTACATGTATATACAATGAAATTTTAGATACGCAGCTTTGTTTAAGATACTTATTGCTACATTCATTTTATAGCACTTTCCCTTAAATTATGTGCCCATTCAAGGCAAGGTGGGAGGTTGGGGGAGACGTATGTTTTTTGCCCAAAAAAACAACCAGCGTAGGCTTCATGCCGGAGCGGCAACTCAAGGGTCAAAGCGGAACCTCTAGTTTGCTTCGTTTTAGATCGAACATACACAATCCGTTAATTCACAAATTTGGGTTATTTTCATCTGAGAATTGCGAGAAAACTATTGAAGCTACGTTGAAATGGTTGACATACGTCCGAAAGAGCTGCTCCTGGACAATATAATGCAACAACCTATAATATAATACCACCTATAGTTCCCGAGTTATAGCCCCTACAAGATTTATTCAGTTTCTGACAAAATTCAAGATGGCGGCCAAACCACGTGACGTAGGAGCAAAATTTTTACATATTCGTGATCGTCATATGGCAATGCATATATGTAGTCACTTTCCCCGTCCAAATCCGTTATTTGAAAATCCGACAAATTTGCTTGGTCAATGGCAGCCATTTTGTTTTACGAAGCAAAATTTCAAATAGTCATTTGGAAGACCCTGATTCATCGAACATGTGTGCCAAGTTTCCAAGTAAGCCCCAAGTATTTGTATTTATTTACACATTCTAAGGGGGATTGATTGATGTGGAACACTAGATTACTACCACGACCATAACGTTGGGGAATGATCACTTGACATGTCCATCAAGAGGTCATTTATAAACAGATTAAATAGCACTGGACTAAGCACGTTTCTCTGGTGAACACCCCGTGTGATGGGGAACTCGTTGCTCATGCATGAACCACCTTTAACTCTGGACTGGCTATGGAGGTATAAATCTCTAATTACTTGATACACGGGTCCGTTGATACCTGCCCGTTGCATTTTTAGAAACAGGGCATCATGCCAAACAGAGTCAAGCGCTTTGCTAAAATCTACAAAACAAGCAAACAATTTCTTCTTATTTTTAGTATGCTTGTCCACAAGCGTCTTTAAAGTCAATATATGATCCGCTGTACGGAAACCAATTTGACATTTGGATAATAGGTTGTTTTTATCTAGGTACTCAACTAGTCTACTATTTATAACAGAACAAAATATTTTACCCAGGCAGCTGTTAATAGTTATCCCTCTGTAATTACCAGGATCCAGAGGGTTGCCGCTTTTGTGAATGGGTACAATCATGCCATTCGACCAAATATTTGGAAAATGACCATTTACTAACAGCGTGTTGCCTAAAATTAAGAGAACATTTTTGATTTGTGGGTAGGCAGTTTTGAGCATCTCATTACTAATGCTATCAGAGCCACTGGCTTTGTTGTTTTTCAGTGACTTGATCGCGGAATCGAGTTCCTCTTCTGTTATTTGACCATTAAGTTCTTTTGTATGAGATTCCTTCTTCAGACGCACTTTTTCTTCTTTGACTTCCTCGATGCGTGCGTTTTTCAGATTTTCGGAAGAAAACGTGTGCAGATTACTATAATGAGAATACCAGTCATTAATATCAATCCTGTCAGATTCGTTATTCACGTGGTCAGATTTTAGTTTCTTTAAGACATTCCAAACCGTTGCTGGGTCTTTGTCAGATGCACCATTCAGCTCATTTAATAGCTGTTGCCTATATGTGCGCCGGGAATTCCGAGTTTTCCCTCGATATTCTCTCTGTTTACTGAAGAATTTTGCCTTAATATGAGTGTTGGTATTATTGCGTTTAAATGTATTATTGAGTCGGGTCATTTGTTTGTGTAGATTCTTACACTCTTTATCATACCACACTTTGTCCACTTGTTTGGGTTTTGACATACGACCCCGAATTGTTTTCATACTGCCATCAGCAGCGTATCGCAGAATGTCTGATAAGATGTTGACACATTTATCTGGGTTAGGTTCAGGGCCATCAAGTGCATCCAGCATTTCATCCAGTTTAGAAGTTAATTGCTCTGATACACTCTCACTGAAGCTATCTTTAGCTGCGGAGCTCCAGATGTATTTAAGCGGAAATGGCTGTGAGCATATTTTATCTGGAGAATCAAGTGTTTGGTTATACCTCCGTAGCCCCGTCTTAAGTTGCAATACAATATGTGAATGGTCAGATACACAAGATAATGGGTGAACCTTCATATCCAGGATAGACCGTGTTAGGTTGCTGCTTACGATGCAATAGTCAACCACGCTACTACCTTAGGATTTAACACATGTGAATTCCCCGAATAGGTCACTGGGGGTACGACCATTCATAATTCTACATTGAGTAGACCGACAAAGATCAATTAGTTTTCTGCCCATAAGTAATGCGAGGTGATCTTTCGAGTTCCTCGGACGGTTAGCATCACATATATAATCAGGTGGAAGTGGTACAAAGTTGTGCGTGTCGTCATCGACAACATGATCCGGGAGTTGCCCCGTTCTGGCATTAAGGCCCATACAATTACATCTCCTTTTTGACTGTAATTAGATACATTATTCTCCAGTGCATCAAACAGATCAGATGAATGACGTTTGCCGTGTGATGATTGTTCTGCGGGGATGTACGCCACACAAAGGTATGTCTCTACTAGTGGAAAAAAAAACTTACGACAAAGTTTTACCCATAAAATGGAGTTATGACTATCATCCTTCATGGAAATAACACCTTTTTCAAGTTCCTGCCGTACTAATACGGCCACTCCACCAGAATGCTTTCACGCATTCTTGCGCTTAACTCTGTCCTGTCTGGCTTTTATAGTAAAGCCCGGGATGAATATATCAGATCCAGTGTGGGCATGAGTTTCAATCACCCCAACTATATCGTAAGCCGTGAGCATCGATAAAACTCTCTGGTCGTAGAGTTTATTCTAACTTATGCCATGTAGTTTGTGTATAAGCCCATTGATGTTCCAGGCACATATATCTAGTGAATGTTTTCGTTCCACAGTCATTGACAGAGAATAGATAAACAAAAACGGCGAACGCACTAAATTGAACACTAAAACATGCCTCAGACGCAATAGGACCGGGTGACTAGACAACAATGGATCCTACCCCAGATCACTGTGTATAATTAAAAGAATTTGGGGTGATAAATTCAATCCCAGTTACGGAAGTCTGAAGGGCCGGCACGGCCCCATTCAGGTCTATAATCCCAGTGACGATCTCCGTAACTGTTAATTTTCCTTCTCGGAAAATAGGTATAACCGTTGAACGCGTAGTAGGTCCCGGTATGTTTACCTGAAGAAGAATCGAACTCGTAACTTTGATATCTGGGGACCTCGTCCGACCAGAGTTGGCTGGGACCCGTGTACCCAGCTAAACGCTGCCCTCCGCGACCAGTCGAATTCGTTCTGGCAACCATGCGCGGTCTGACAGATTGATTATTGCTCAGTTTGCGGTTCTTCTGATCCCGAAACCCCACTTGTTGCGTCAACTGATCACTGCTAGTGGAGAATAACGAGCTTTTAGGTGGCTGAGGATTGGTGTTGCCATGACTAATCACCCGCACGGCTCTGATCAGATTTGAGGCCAGTATCTTCGTACCTGCAGCAGACAGGTGAAGGCAGTCCGGAGAGAACAGATTCGTAATGACATGACCCCTAAGAGAAAGATTGTTGTTGTCCACGAAAGAGATGTCCTCGTATTCCAAGAGAGCTTCCTCCACTCCGGAGTTGAACAGAGCTCTCTTGACATCCAAATGACGATCACCAACCGGGGTTAACTTCGATATGAGCACGAATGAGCTTGGAAATGTTGCTCGTAGATCTTCAATCAGTTTTAGAAAGGCACCAAGACACCTGTCGACAGTTTCACCAGCCCGTAAGTTGTTTATACCCGTGTGAGTAACCTGGGTGTCACTGTCTTGAAACGATGCAGCTTGTACAGTGGGTAGAATATCTTCGATTTTTGTGGCTCGAATGATAGACACGGGTGATTCAATTCCCCTACTGAGCAGCACCGGTTTTAAGTATTTGGTGATGGAACTTCCAGCAATAACAACTTTGTGACACCGACTGTCAATAGCCCGCGCCGTAGGTAAGGCTGTCTCAGAAGAAACCGCACAGGGAGAGGGTGATTGATCCTGATGATTAGTTGCTTGGTCTTTCGTCGAGTTACGTGGATTTGCACACACACTGTCTGGAAAACTGTTGTTTGAACCAGTAGCGGGGGATATTAACACTCTGAGAGTTTTGTTGACAATTTTGTCGTTTCGTCTCACCCGCGGACTTTTGTATTCATCCTGATGTGCCAAAGTTTTTAATTCAGTTTCATCCAGGTCCAATGGGATAAACCTCGAGGGAGAGGAGAAGTTACACTCCTGAATCACCTGAGCGTATGATTTTGCCACCTTCTTTGGGGAGAGAAAGGGAGGGGGGGGTTCCTGCTTACTGTTCTGAGTTGACTCCCAACTCTCATTCATGTGTCTCAGTTGATCGTCGGCCACTTCTTTCAGTTTTCGCAGCTCAGACTTAACAACTCCTATGTCTACTTTGAGACCGCTCAAACATACCAGGCCTTCTATACCCGTGGACTCCCGTGTTTCCGCTGCCTCTGCTCCGCTGCATGTAATAACCATTTCGCTCATTGGTTTTGGCAGTTTGCTCTCTATGTTTTGTACATCAGCCTGTAACAGCAGTTTGAGCTCATGCACGTCCCTCGCTATAGTTTTACAACTCTCCCCAAGATTCAGAATGGCATCTTTCAAGGAGACTAGATCCTTTGCAAATGCCCCATGCAAGCTCCCGTGTGCAGGGGATTTGAGTCCCACATTGGCTTGAGGCGCGTTTGCCAAATTTGCCGGGTCCGCAATTAACTCAAAGTATTCACTTACCACAGGCGAGATAGCCGAGCAAGCCGGACAAGTATATTCTCTTGCGGAGTTCTCCACATATTTGGACAACTCGTATGGGGGTAGATTAGAGCAGCTAAAATGTGTCAATCTCTCACACGTGTGGCATTGCAACATACAGTCATCGGACTCCCTTTTACACGATGACAGGGAGCAGTAAGAAATTGGAAGTTCACTAGGGCCCTTATCTGTCAAGACAGAGTGACCTACCGAGGCCGCATTTGTAGGGCTGGCCAAATTGCCATCTGGGATCACTTGTCCTTTGTTCACGGGTCCTGTTTCGGCTAATTCGCCGCCATTTTCTTTCTTTTCCCATTCTGAGTTTGTCATTGCTCTTACCTCACCACGTTTCAGGTCTGACATCTTGTTAGGGACCATGCAAAATTTATCGAGGGGGTAAGACCGGTGCAACAAGGAAAATCAGCTAAAAAAATCCTTGGTCCCCCTTATCTTCGAACCAAAAAAAAAACTACGAGTCCTATCTGGATCTTGGGTAAAAAACGTTCTGGTCCTATCTATGTTGTGACCTACATGTACCCGGATTTGGTGAGCCGCATCTGTAAACACCACCCCCTAACCAATATGTGATATGCACATATACTTTTGCACATTTTTATAAGTATGGAAATTTAGAGTGCATTGTATTTAACATGCTAGTTGTTCAGTGATAAAAGGGTCTTCATGTTTCAGGGGTTTCATGTTGTCAGGCATATACACTGTAGTTCACAGATACCAGACTGATATTTAATGTTGATATTTAGAGTATTTTATTCACTATCTCAAGGGTCCTCTTTTGTATGGACCTCCCCCTCCAATAGGAAACCGCCTGAGCAAAGTTTTTTTGTTATGCAAATAACGCCAAGCTTGAATAACACATATGGTCATCATCTCTGACAACCTTCAACCGTTCCATATGAAAGTTGGCGCATCATCCGATCGATACATCAAGAGACTTTCAATAAATTACCAAGCCGGCTTTTCTGATTGGGCGGAAGCCTCGATGGCCATCTTTAATTTATGCACTCATTAATGATACATGTACATATCTCTGATACCATTCAACTGTTCAATATGAAAGTTGGTGAATCATCGATACATCAAGAGACTTTCAATAAATTAGGAAACCGTTTTTTTCTGATTGATGGAAACCTTGGTGGACATCTTTTATTAATGATAAATGTACATATCTCTGATGCCATTCAACTGTTCAGTATGAAAGTGTGTGCATCATCGATACCTCAGGAGGCTTTCAATAAATTACCAAGCCGGCTTTTCTGATTGGCGGAAGCCTTGGTGGCCATCTTTAATTTATGCAAAATCATCAATGATACATATCTTCAATACAATTCAACTCTTCATTTTGAAATCTCATTACCGACATATCTCAAGAATGACATCCCTGGGCACACCATATGGCCATGACCCAGAAGCCTATCGAATCAGGACCCAGAGTCGAGGGGTTTTCAGATGCGCAGCTTCATATGTTTTCTTTATTTATTTTTGAAAAAAAAACCTCTTGGTCCTATGGATAGTTTCGTCTTACATAAAATAGCGAGAAAAAAAATCCTGGTCCCCCCACTGTTTGCACCGGTCCTACCCCATCAATAAATTGTGCACGGTCCCTTAGTAGAATCTCTACAAATATCCACCAAAGTGTAGGAGGTGTGTTAACAAACAATATTATCCAAATTCAGATCTGAGAACTCAGTCCCTATTGCATCTGTGACACACAATGTGTAGACGGATTCACACGCTGACCAGTACGCCCGCCATGTTGGCTATATATGTTGGCTATATACAACTGCTTGTATAAATCTTGCTCCGCTGAGTATATCGCAGTATGCCAATTAATTAATTATTTATTAAGATGTGTATGCATGCACATATGCACGTCTGGTGCAAATACTGATACAGAGTACGCCCTTTATATTAATCAGCAGATTTATGTATTCACATAATGTTACATACATTTATATCTAATTTGACCTATATACTATATATCCGCCAATGTATATTACGTTTCTTTTCAAAGTGTTTGGGAAAGGCGTTAATATAGGCAATGCGCTTGTTCGCCGATCCCAGTTTTCTTTTGAAATAAATATAGAGTTTAAATCATTCCAGTAAAGAAAATGCAGCCCTTTGACGCATCAGATGTGCCCACTCATCTCGTTCATAATGGCAACAAACCTTTAATAGGTGAAAAACTTATCCTTTCTGTACTATATTGCATGGTTTATAATGATTGTACTGATTAATTTTAATTTTATGTACCTCTAAAGTATTGTTCAAACGAGCTTTGATTATATCGTATTAAATATGCAGATTATTTTGCACTATTTCATTAAATACAGTTCCATTTTTTCAGGTTACGAGACATACTACAAAGAGTGCCTGAGTTGTCATACACCGTACCGTTATCAAGAAGACGCACAGGGAATATTCAACTATGACGACCGATTACTCGTGACACATGATTTCTTGATGGAGATCCGGGCAGCACTAGTTGTGAGTAGATATTTATTCATTTCGTGGAAGACCAAATCGCAAATCAAAGACCATACAAATTCTAATCATTTTTTAAGCTTATACAATTTTTATCTGATCAGTTTGTATTCTTTTGTTTCTCACAGCATCACACTGCCATCAGTCAGACTGTCAAGTCACTGTGTTGCCGTCTTGACATAGACCTCAACCTACAAGACATGGAGAATGCATATCCACATGACTACGACTTTTATTGCGTCTTGTGTGGCCACCATCCGAAGATCCTAATCCACGACTTGACGAAAAAGGCAGTATTTGACTATGATGGTGAGTTCATTTGTTAGTTAATACAGTTAACATTAAATATTTATGGATATTTTTTGATATAAACAGTAATTTATGATAGTGCACGCAAATTTTTATAAAACATGTCATTAAAACTAATCTGCATAATAAATACAACACAAATTAAACCAATTTGAATCATACTTCATTAAAAACTTTTTTCATTTATTACAGTTAGTGCTGTTAAGCCACCAGCTGATCCTCAGCCTGAAGTAGATGTGGAAGACTTCTGGGATGGTGTAGCTAAAGAAATGATCGCCAGAGGGATCGTACGAGGTAAATATTATCATTCTTTCAAACGTCAATATCAGTATTTGTCAAAATAATATATGAAGGACTTATTTTTTCATAATTATTCTAAAAATAGAAGAGGAAGGAATTTGTTATTTTTGAAATACTCCTAATTTCGTATTCTAAATTCTTTTATTAAATTATATTTTATATTTTACCAGTACCAGTATCTTAGTTAAAATTAAAAGCGGGGGGGATAAACTCTTTTATTCTACTGTACTACTGTTTGTTTGTTCTTCTTTATCAGTGCGTGATAGTTGATATTTTTATCACACAATTAATTTAGTACAAGTATCTTAATTAAAGGAGGGGGGTGAATAAAATCTCTTATTCTACTTTACTACTGTTTGTTTGTTTGTTCTTCTTTGTCAAAAAATAAAATATAATACAGGTAGCCTGTATTTGGTAAAATTTAAGGCTGGGAATAAAATAATTTATATTGTCTTTACTACTTGTTTTCTTGTTTGCAAACATGACCTGAGAAAGCAGTGAAATAGCTTTACTATTTTCTGATTTTAAATTGTTCTGAAAATACCGACCGGGAGATCAGAAGAGTAAACTTTAGTAATTCATGGCCGGAGTTGAGAAATGGTTGAATAGGTAGATCTTCTGTTCCAGTCCACTGAACAGCTTGTGTTGGCCTCAGCTAAGTACTGGGCAATGCTCCCAATGTCGTTCCACTTCAGTGAGAAGAGCAATGTCTGCCTGCTTCCTGACTGTGTTAGCCTATGCTATAACATACTGTCCTGAGAACGGCTTTTTCCTGAGAACGGGCGGTAGCACTTCGGCCCCTAATCCGTAAATGATCACTTTAGAATGTTATTTTAGCCTACAAGTAGCAACATGTACTTACCATCAATCTGAATTAGTTCCATCGACCATAGATAATCGGCAATATGAATTTTACTGTTCTCAGTTCATGTATCTAAAACATCTGCAAACATCAACCATTCGGCCTCTATCTTTGTTGTGCCTGTGCAGCGCCACCTATAGGTTTTAATTTAATTCTAGTTAAAACTTTAATTCAAAACATTCTAAAATTGTATAACTTCATGTATTTATTCCAGTTTTAATAAATTTCGGATCAAGATCATTAGTGAATTCAATTTGAATTAGAATATTTAAATTTAGTTCTCAGTGATCTTGTATTTGTTTGGATATCGCATTGTACCGTAACTCGCTGCAGTACATTCTGGCTCCCACTTGTATAATCGGCATATTTGAGAATTCATGTGAAATTCTCAGCGACAATAAGACAAATAACCAATTGTTTCACTTTAAATGTATGGAAATTCCTCAAAATCAAATCTTCCCTTTTAATTTGATTTGCATTGATAGAGTACAATTACATTTTTACATTTTGTTAGTATTTCCTGAATGAGATTTCAAAATATTTCATAATCAAATATCAGCATAATACACAATTTGAAAATAAAATTAACCCTTCACTTCAATTTTAACATAGTTTATTACAAATAACATTCATGGATTCGGATTAAATTCAACTTAAAATTTAAGATGAATTCAATACAAAACTAAAAATAAAGATAATTGATGCCTCATGAGCAGCAGATCAGAGATTTGTGGTGCAAAATTTAAATAGGAATTTTTGATGAGGGAACTACCAAGAATACTACACTTGTGTTGTGGTACGCCTTTTTTTTTACAGTAAAACACTACTGTAATAAATACTATATCGGCACTGTAGTAAATTGTAGCAAATAGCAAACACTACAGAAAATTGTACATTTAACATGTATGTTAAATGTATGGTTCAGCTATGTGAGAGTCCGAAATTTGCATTCATTTATAATACATTTCCGATATGGTGTAGTTAGATATTTATAATAATTTAACTGTACAGTGCAGCTTGGAGAGTCCCTAATTTCACCTACATGACATAACCATGTGGAATGTTTCGGGTGTACATTGATTTGATTGGTTGCAAATAGGGGATGATCCGCCGTATTGAATATATAGTTTTACTTACATTTCATACCCTGGTGAACGGTCGCATTCACAGACATTTGACTAGTAGGTTGAGAAAAATTAAATGATTGGATTCACTTAACATTTGAATACCATACTGAGCATATTGAGTATGATCTAGTTTAGTTATATTAAACCCGTGTGATGAAGGATTTTATATAGGCGGATTTAAAATAAATTCCAGTCCGTTCGTATATAAGCAAATAAAAATATTTGCCATAGCTTCGCCATACAGTGGCCAGGTCATTGGCATATGGACATGATGTATGTAACCACCTTGTGATATATGCTTGTACATGCGGGTCTTCCTTATACGTGTAATGTACGGTGAAATCAATGGTTTTTATCTACATTTCACTTGGATGATTAAATCTGTATATTTCTGAAACATTTCCTATATGGATGACGAGTTGGTAAAATTGAACAAAACACGCATGAAATTGCTAGATTTCATGTAATGACATTTTCGTATTTCATTATATTTGCAACGTGCACTACATACATGTTATATATGACTATTTGCATATGTTACACACGGTTATGATAAATGGATATTTGATAATATTTCCTAGACTATAGAAACGTGTGCAAATTGCAGGATTTGAAACCAATGAAAGGTGCTCGCACATGCGGATGATCACACGTTTAATAGCATATGCAAATCTATTTGCATATAATGTTCTAGGATGGTCATTCGAATCTTGTCGGTTTCATGAACATATATCAATATAAATACTGTGAAACACATGCATCTCTAAATGTTTGTTCATGATATGTGTGACAGTTTATTGCATATAGGCCAGGGGTGGAGCAGTTAATATTTATTTTATTTTTGTTTCAGCATTTTTTGTCGGGGCGCAAAATTGGATAACCGATATATAGCCATGCGTCTGGTTCCTTCATGTCATGATGACCCAGCTTCGTAGGCGGGCACTACCGGTATGTTAGCCTTCCTGCAAACTTCCATCCGCCGTTGAAAGTCCAGATCTACGGAAAATAGATCTACAATAGTCGCTCCCGATCTTGGCGATAGAGAGCGTACTCTAAGATCTGGTGTTAATCATAATTGTAAAATCCGTCAACTACGCAGAAGAAATCTATCCATCTCCGTCCTCCCCATACGTCCAGTGGGTTAGAGACTTCTGTCAAATCAAAGCGGAAAACGATGCGTGGCTGGTGATTCTTCTCGGCGCTTCTATTAGAAGAATGATAATTCCTCCATACTATGGTCCCCTCGCGTTCTGTCGCTCAAATCCACTCAGGAAACGAAGTGCTGTAACCCAAATGTCTTCACCTTGGTAGGTAGCCCGTAATGTAACGGTTGCGCTGCAGCGACCCGGCTATAAATGACAGACGCGCGGACCTCAGAGAAGACCAGCATAAATGTTCGACAGCTCTCATGGCGACTGGTCCTATTTGTGCTTCTTCCGACATACATTTTCCGTTCTAAAAGTCGACTGTTTTAGTTCATCGTGCCCGATGTCTACATGATGATGCGTCCATATTTCGTCAAATATATGCATATAAAAAAATCCACCAAAAGACTCCCGATCGTCTCGTATCATGTAAATAGGCGTCAAACTGGACGATTTCATTTCTGTTTTCGACATATTTTTACATACTAGGTGGCATGGTGAAAGCGAATGTGGATGTGTTTTCATGTTCAAATTTGAGTGGACAGATGGATAAACCCCTGTAGTGATATTCAGCACTATTGATATGAAAATTGACAGCTTTAAAGTCGAAAAATCTATCGAAAATGAAACACAATATGCCTTGCTTTCGGCGCGTCGAACAGCCTTGTCTCCCATTATGCCAGGGCCGTAGCTTAAATTGTATGGAATTTGTCTTGAATCATCAACCGCACTTATCTTCAATCCGATCACCATCCCACCATTAATACACAGCGTATAAGTACCGTACCATCAAAATTCAATTACCCCCAATTTTGGGGACAAGATGCAGTTAGCTCGTCTAATGAATTTGATTGCCCTAAAATCAATGAAATAGCGAAGAAATAATGGATTATCTATATGACTTTTACCATTTTGACAGTTCTAATAAATTTGATCAGTCCAGATTTTATGGTGAAAAATTTCACGTCTTGTGATTGAATTATTAGAGGGATTATCATATGGGGAGTTCAGTTTTGAATGATAATGATGATGATGACATGTAATACTTTGGATCCTGGCTAATGTTCATACTCACAGTAAGTGTTATTCATCTGTTCTACTGTCGGATGAACCAGGTTTAGGTTGGCACTCTCAAACAAAAATCTTTGGCTCTTCCTGTAAATTTGCAATAGCATGTTTACTTATTCAGTTGAACATTCAACTTTTAAGATTGTAAGAGGTTCTTTTTATCTAGCGACTGCTTTGGAAGATCATTTTAGGCGGGTGAGGGAGGACTGTGTCTTGGGTTATTTGAGCGAAATTGGTTTGTTGCATAAGTTTTAATGTGTGTATCTTTTAATGTGTTGGATTACTAAATTATTGGCTTGAGTACTTAGAATTTGTTTGATCGTCGCTATATAGCTAAAATATTGCTGAACGCGACGTTAAACCTTAATTCTCTCTCTCTCTCTTTCAACTTCAAAAGGGAAATCGACCCATCTGGGTTCTTGATTTATACTGACTACATACACTTTAGAAAAGTTCTGGTATAGCATTCACCCATATTCCTTATAGACGGTTATGAAATTACATTTTGATGGCAAGTTAAATGCCCCGGGTATTAATTTATTATGAGACAGTGTTACGCAAGTTAAATGCCCCAGGTATTAATTTATTATGAGACAGTGTTACATTTACATCTTTTTTAATTTGCATATTTCAAAATGGTCTTAGTTCTTGGTTATACAAGCATGAAGAATGGGCTGTGTAGGGCATTGACGTCACAGTACAACTCTGCCAAAGGGAAATCTCTGTCTGTTAAAATGCTTTAATTTGCAAGACAGACACCATGAATTATTCCCCAAATTGATTGATGATGGGGATAAAAAAAAAACAATTAAAAAATTGTGTACATAGATTGCAGAATATTTTGTTTGTAAGGTGTGGTAGGCTATTACGCAGCATTTGTTTAATTCCTTTATCCGTGTTCAGCTTCTGAGAAGTTCATTGGGGTAATTACATGTATCTATATCGTGGTAATTTAGACCACCCATAACTAGATTATTTAACAGCCTTTAATATGGCTTCAAGCCATCTTTTTATACAGTTATGTTTTTATCAGTGTGCTCCACTTCCATTTATTATGTCAACACATCACATGTCCTTGGCCTCAAGTCAAGTCCAAACTTCTGTGATATGAAGCTTATGCCTTGAAATATCAAATATGAAATATAAAGCTCAGGGGTATTGTCATTGTGGTGTCCGCCTGTTTGCCGTCCGTTAATCTTTTTCTCCGAGCTTGATATCTTGTTTGGATAAAAGTTGTGCCCAGCAGGGCTAAAACGCAATCAAACATACATATAAAACATACACAACTACAAACATCAGACAACAGATAAAACACACATAAATATAATAGGGTGTCCAATTACCCGACAAATTGATATATGAATATGAAATAGCATTGTCTTGATCTATTATCATTCACCATGTTTTATTCGTTTTATTACTGAAGTAGCATAAACAATAATATGTGATTGGGGGGGGGGGGGAGTTGTTCGTGGGGGTTTCGTTCGCTGTGGGTTTCTCTGACCAGAGGTACCGGTATGTGATGTACCGGTACATCGAAGAGAACTTATTGATGACTTGTGTGTCCAACTATCTCACTCGGTCTCGCGCTACTGACGCGATTTCATGTGACTTTCACACGGCCATTTTCCTTCCACTTCTACTTTCGCTCTGACTCGTGACAGCTTACGTTCAATTTTCTTCTCCATATCAGATCCGAACAATCTTGTTTCGCATGATTGACCATACCGCATCCAGAGAAATACATTCGGCCTTTACTCTACAGTCCCAAAGGTAAATATATCCGAATAACTTAATCCTGCGGTCTGTTGCAGGTCAGGTCAGCTCGGCCTACACTGGCTCAAGACCATAATCCGCATTACCTGATTACCACCCCCTATAGCCCACCTAGGTTATTTAAGAAATAAGGGCTTGTTTTCCTGCGTAAAATTGCTCAGATATATGTAGGTAAAACGGACTTGCTCATTGTTTGAGGACGCGGCCCGTGTTCAACTCAATGGAGTTTACAACAATCGGAGAGGTATGGAGTCCAAACTTAGATAACATCAAAGTGTACGAATACGGATCGTGAACTATTAAAATAGAGGAAGTTCATCACGTTCCTAGTTGAAGGTGATGTTAAAGTTCCCGCCACTTATATTGGCGTTGTGGAATAACGCGGGCAATGCAGAGGATCGAGAGGACGATTGAACAAAGCAAGTTTGCTCAGTGTGTGTGAGAGAAACAACGGACTGATTATCACTTTGAGAGCCTCCATTTTGCGACATTGTTTATTGTTTTTGTTTTGACAGTAGCAGACGACGGTCTGTTTCAACCTGTCCCCCCTTCTACATGCGCGTTTGGAACATTCCATTTGGAATGTCCTGACGAAACTAGGTTGAAACCAGAGACAGTTTGTTGTGATTAGATGTAGGAAATGACCCTATGCTTTTAATAGTAAAGACGTGGCAGATGTGTTAGAATTGTCGATAGAATTATGTCTCAATCAAGGTTAGTAAAGGAGATGGTATTGTAAGGCGGGGTTTTTGCTCACAGCCAGCCGACTCATCGGAATGTACATTTCTTCTCTGCATCTGTCAATCACAATGCAATGTACAACTTGTCGTCGGCTGCAACTGTCAATCAACGGAGCGACTGATCGTTCGATTTCAACGTTTGACTAGCCCGTAATGTCCACACGGTATCGTGTCATCGGTAAACAATATTTATTTTACTTTTAATTGGTTCATAATGATAGCCTAAAATCTTATTTCAGATATACTGAATGCATTTTTTTTTACAAAAATGAGAAAGATTGAAATAACTTGTCGACGTCACACATGTTGCCCTCCTGGGATTCGAACTCGGTAAAAGAACATTTCGAGGCGCTTGTGATCCAACGTGCGTATCCACTACACCACGACATACGAACAACTGTAACAGGTTATTTTGTCACTTTAATCTACTTACGAAAACTTCAAACGTTATGAATCATAACTTTTCATTTTTAGTATGAAGGACTCCTTGGACCAAAAAGATCTGCTAGCAGTGGGGATATAATGTTACCACACAACACCAAGTTAAACGGCGTTTTGGTCCAAGAGGTCCTTCGCGTCTAAATGCGTGTCTGAAGGACTCGATTTAGACCCATTTTTCACGAAATAGAACAAGCTGTGGATTTCAGTTTCATGTGATAACTATAATCATAACGCAATCGCTCTAAAACTTTCACATATTGTGTACTTATATTTTCTCTTACCGTTACATTAAAACATAAGTATTTTTAGGACATTTTATTTTTTCGATTTCAACCGCACCACGTATAGGCCAAAATTCCGCCTTATCGTACCATCACCTTTACAAGTAGGCCTACATGTACAACATGTGAACTCTTGAACATGTGTACGGTTGCAGACCGGGCAAGCCATTCTATCATAACCCACAGGCGAAGTAAATGTGGCATAGGCCTATGCCGTGTTTTGGTTGAATCATTATGTTTCATAATGTCTACACAGTTGAAAATGTTTATGTGAAAGACCAATTATAGTAATAAAGATGTGTCATTAACCTGTCCATATGTCGTTTACGTCGGTAGATATTACACACAATACAGTTGTGCAAACGACGTTCACAAAAATTATAATCTCCTGGAGTGACATTTCCCCCAGTGGGCATTTGCCCCAGTGGACATTTCCCCCATCCAATGTTTTTAGGTTATTTTGAACATAGTTTTTAAATAATTTGGCAATAACACATTTTTTTATATATTTTTTATTTCTATATTTAAGGATATAAGGATTTCCACATAATGTTTTACGATAATGAGTCACATAGTCATAAGATATTATACATATACACAGTATATATCAGTATTATACAGTCTGATAGCACATTTTAAAACATGGCTTAAAACGAAGCCATTTGACATGTTTGATGAGAATAAAATTGAACTAATAGTCAGGGGGCCAGGAGCTGAACCTGGAAAGTGGTTCCAAAGTTTTTTTCTCAGTGTTTTCATTTTATATAGGTAATGTACTCTATGAAACTGCATGATGGCATTCTCCCATCATTGAGCATTTTCATATAACTGGTTTTATATAATTGCGGCTATCGGGACACAAAACAGAATTGTTTCATTTGTATACGCCCGCCAAAAGGCGAACGTATTATGTGATAGCGGTTTCCGTCCGTGTGTCCGTGTGTCCGTCACTCGTGTCCGGTCTATATCTGGGACAGTTTTCTACCTAAAGTTCCACTGTTTGATGAGTGGATACCCTACGGGGAGACGATATGTCGCATACCAAAATGAAGGTCGAGGTTAGAGGTCAAAGGTCACTGGCCTGAAAAACAGGAAATCACTGAAGTGTTCGTGTCCGATCTATATCTGTGAATGTTTTCTATCCACAGTTACTTTTTTTGTGAGTGGATATGCTAGGTGGAGACGATGTGTCGCATACCAAAATTAAGGTCGAGGTCGGAGGTCAAAGGTCACTGTTCCTTAAAATCAGGAAATCGTTGATGATTGACAGTTTTCTATCTACAGTTCTAACTTTTGGCGAGTGGATGCCCTATGGGGAACGATGTGTTGCATATCGAATGTAGGTCGAGGTCAGAGGTCAAAGGTCAGTGTGACCGAAAATCAGAAAATTATTAAAAATTTCTAATTTTTTGTGAGTGGATTCAATACGGGGAAACGAAGTTTCGCATACCAACAAATTATGTCAAGGTCGAAGGTCAAAGGTCACTGTGACCCCAAAATCAGTAAATTATTAAAAATAACATTTTTTTGGTGTCAGTAGATACATTAGGGGGACACGATGTGTCACATACCAACAGTAGGTCAAGGTCACTGTGATCCCAAAATCAAGAAATCATTAAAAGTCATTTTCATATGCCTATGTTAGGTTGGAGTATTCAGATTTCTCTCCCCTACATGTGTATGGCATTTGTCCTGTGGAGTTGTCTCCCATGTTTGAAACAGCTACATTTAGTTAAACTGTTGTGAAATAAAAACCATACATCTACTAATTTAACGGGGAGAGGGGTTCTTTTTATTGACTCAAGAACAAAAGTTTACTTCATCACTTTCTTCTTCCTTCATGAAAAATTCTCTCGCCTGAAAGAAATCCATTTGCAGGAAAACTGCTATTTTCTTGTGTTTGACTTGTCGATTTCAGTGTGGGATATGTGTCTGCTCTCGGCTCTTGTTTCAAGGTCAACTAGTTACCAAGAGTTGAGCCCATTTTAGTTTATCATTCAATATAAGATGTGATATATGTTACATTTTCAGAAACACAAAATTGTAGACCTTTCTCTGGATTGCTAGCTACCAATTGAAATCAAGGCTATTAAACAACCTTGAAATTTGGACCAATGTAATTTCAGATATACGGGCGTATGTTGAAGCCCCTAGGGCTCTTGTTCCGGGGTTGAGCTAATGTCACATTGAAAAAGAACAATGAGAAATGCATTTTTCCTGAATTCGGTTGTTCTGTTTGTAACCCAGAGCATCATACAATTTGTGTTAAACATGATGTACATGTATATATTTCCATCTCTGTACATGTATGTTTATATTAATTGTTTTTCCTTGGTTTGTTTGTGCGCAAGCAAATCCCAAATCCTCGCAGATGGTTTACCGGGACATTTTTGGTGATTCGAATTAGTTCTTGAGTCAATACTTCTGATATACAATCTCGTACATTTCATCCCCGATGCTTGTTTTGAATTAGCATGTCAGCAACCCAAGCCTGCTGTTTTGCTTTGACTTAGGATGTGTATTTCATCCCTACATGTACATCGAAGCAGTTCGGCCCATGATGAAATCCAAACCAGTCACATCTCATACCTCACAGTGGATTGGCATAATCAGCTGGCTTAGTACGTTCATTGATTGGTTTGATTTAGGGGGAACCCCTTGACCTATTTATATCCAGAACTAGTATGGGCAACTAACCACGCCAGTGTATCGATCCTAACAGTTCGGTTGATACACTGGCTCGCGAGGATGCCCTGGAGAGCCTCCGGAAAGAAAAGCACAGACTGAATGTGTACACCACCCATGTTGATAACTAAATAAATATTTTTACTGTTGAGCTGTTCGATGAATTTGGAAAATTAGTGTACATCTATTTCTTGCAATTGTTTCCTTGTTCTTGTTTTGTACTAATATGAACCTAAAACTGAACTGTGAGAAAGGGAGATTCTCATCATATTTCTCTTCTTGAGTTAGAGATGCACTATATACATATGAAATAAAGCTTGTGTATGGTACATGTACATTAGTGTTTGTGTCACTTGCGTCACTTGTGTCAGCAATCAGCAATGCCGAGGTAAATGTCGTAGCATAATTATTTCACCTCAGCAATATTTAACATGGTGTTAAATAGCAATTATTTTAACATGACTTTATTTTTGCCGATGTGAGTTTTCCGTATTGTGTGGGCTGGTTATTTTGACTGGGTATAAAATAAGTTGTAAAACCGACAATAAATAGCTGTCAGACATGCCTGTTTAAAATTTGACCTTCTCTTACCCTTCTCATTCTCATGGCATCAGATTGTATGCCCTCTGATTCAATCTAATAAAAATTAAATCCTATCTACTCTCCCATTTGGTTATGCCACATGTAGGATCTAACCGGTTTGCAGTAACATGAGTATCAACCAATCCAGAAAACAATACATAGTTCTTTGAAGGGAACATAATGTTAGGGGCTTTTTGGTTGGCTCGGTCATGTCAGCTGAATCCAACGCCATGCGGGCCGGGTATCTTTTGATGTTGCAGCGCTCTCGTCAGTTTAGCACCATAACGCGAGATAGAAGTGGACTGGTCCTTGGGTTGAAGCGTAGGCGACGATCCTATCTCCTACTGAAAGTAAAGTACTTAACCCTACCAGGCCTGGGGGGGCCATTATGGCCCCCCTACCAAACTTTCTGCACTATCTCCGGAACGGCAAAACATGGAGTGCTGAAACTCCGTGACTTTATAGTTTATCTTATTGGGGTCATTTTGAGCCTATTTGCATAACCCCCGAGCAGAGGATCATGGATAAATTCAAGATGGCGGCCACGTGGTGTACCAGAAAAGTGATGTTTTTGTCATATTTCTTCAAAATGTCTGCTTTTCCGCGATGAAAAGTGGGCAGAAACTATTTTATTTCATATCACATTAATATTTGCTAATTTGTCATGCAGTTTTTCTGTAAAAATTGCAAAAATACAAAATTCGAAAAATCCGACCGAAAAATCGACCAAAAAATGTCGCTTTTGAAAATGACGTCACTGTGACGTCATCAAAGCGGCCATCTGGGATTTTATTACATTTTCTGGTAGAGCTTGACCCAAGGATATAGTGTAATAAGTTTCAGCTCCCTAGCTCAAGGGGTAAGAAAAATAATTAGGGGGGCCATTTCGGCCCCCCCAGGCCTGGACAGGTCCCAAAAAGCCCAGGCCAGATAGGGTTAAAATACGGCCATGATGTCCTAAGTTTATTAAATATTCACGAACTGGGCCCTCTGAACACCAAATTTAATTGAAATCTGTAAGGTCCTACATAGCGACATATACGACCATGACGACTGTGGAGCAAAGATAGGATATCAATTTATTAATTGCCCTTTGATTACTCTCTGACTGCACTAGGGTAAAATCATATCAGGCAGTTCTTGTGTGCATGGCTCTCGGGCCAATCAGCTTCGTCCACTTGTAAAAGGAGCGGAGTGGGTTCAGCATGTCACAGCTAAAGAAGACATACCGTGTGTTTTTGTGTAATAATTTAGTATAAACCTGTTACGGTAATTCTTTTACAAGATTTACTGAATGCAGTTCCCATCTCCCTCCTATGCAAATACGTGCTTCCTGTGTCGATCGAAATCGATATAGACTGAACACACATGTGGGCCCTTTCTCTGCACAGTGCAATGCAGAGGGTGTTGCACCGACTTTTAGCAGGCTACAAACTCTGGCAATGGGAGAATGACCCTACTTTGCATAGTATATTCATGATTTTTGCTTTAGTGCCAAAACACTGGTGAAGGCACAACATTTTTATCTACTACTTTTGTAGGGTAGCCTTGTCAGATTAAATGTACCTATATTATAAAGCTGAATGTTGCTGAACCTTAATTTAGGCATTGAAATGACGTCATCAGAAGTATCAGTTGAGTTTGTGACCATACTGTATGTATAGAATGGATGCTGCCTTGGTCATGGTGCCCAAGGCCAAAAGATGATGATTTATATTTCATTAATGTTTTCATAATTGAAGATGGAGACAGAGTCCCGGAATTGACTGGAAGAATTCTTTGGACTATTTGAAGAACTGAGGAGATAATATTCATAATTTTAGCTAAGAATCCATTCATCCATCATAAAAATGGCAACTTTTAGTACTCTTAGTAATAATCACATACAAAGGTTTGTCTATAGAGATGAATGACATATATTTATAGATTTTGTTCCACATTCTGCTTCAAAAATGCAATATCAGAAGTATTCAACTCATAGCCGAAATTTGGGAAAACAGCAGAAATATTACACCATTTCACCTTCAAAAATGGCCTGACAGAATCTGGTCACAATTTCAGACACCTTTAACTCTCCCGTAAATTCAATGATGACAAGCTATATGCTGTTTTATATCATATCGTACTTGATTTGTGGAGAACTTAATTGTGCTTTAATTTGTTTACATGTGAACATTTCATTTAAAACCCACCTGCTATGCCTACTTAATTCTCTCTCTCTATTGCGTACATGTATGTTGCAGAATTATGTCTGATCCAAGTCCGAGACATGAATGATCATTTTGAATATGCTGATTTCAGACCTTGGCAAGATCTCTATACTGTGGAGCTTGTACAATCGTACTGGTTGTCAGCACATGATTGAAGAAAAGAAGCTTTCTTATTGGGAAGAATTCCCAAAAATACGAGCGAGTTACAGTTCGTGTCTTGTATGCTTGAAACAGGGAAAGTAACATATTTTTATACTTATTCTGTAAACTTTACATCGCGGGAGATGTTTTTTCACAGTTTGTTGATTGTCGATGCGAATTATCTGCCGGGATCGTCAGCGGGAAAATAGGACGCTAGTAATTTGCGCGAACAGTTTGTGTATATGTGAAACAAAATACTTTTCAGATGTTGGGTTATATTCTGTCGACAGTTTTATATTTCTTCACAGTGTGTTAGTATTATGTATGAGAAATGATAACATTTCCGGTTTTACGATTGATGAAACATATGTAACTTTGTTCATTTATTGAACAGATTTGCAATCGATTGTAGCGCTTTGCAACATTTTGTTTTGATTAATGAAAATTACTGTGTAAATCATAAGTAGTTTGAAAACTGCTATATGAAGTTAAAATGCCGAAATGATAGAAAAAAAGCTTTGAAAAATGAACAAAATAGTGGTTCGGGAGAGATGCCTGTATGCAGCTGAAGTGAAATCTGGCACCCACGTCTGGCGACGACACGCAATATGTCGTGTCTCCTGGAGCGAACAGCTTCGCCAGGCGAGCCAAGCGGTAGGCCCCCACGCCTGGCCGAGATTGTTACCTCTGCAGGTGTTGTGTTAGCGGGCGTCAGCTAATCAACAAGTGTCTGGCTCTTATCATTGCTTATCCAGGCGCGGGGTGTACTCCACAAAGACAGTATTATAGAGTTTTGTTTGTGCATCACGTATGGTATATCTTCTGCTATGACAATTTCCTTCAAATTCAATACATTGTACAGATATCTGGTACCAGTAGACGTAGAATATAACTTGTTTGGGTGGCATGAAGCTGGAAATTAATCAGCAAATAAAGACGTTCTTATTGACAAGTACTTCTTGCATAAATTATTAACCGGCCACGTGCACGTTCCGTTACAAATACCCACCAAATTAGTTACAAAGAAGACAATGAAATTCAAACCCATTTTCCATAGTATTGTAAATAAAAATTCTAAATGGAAAATTTAGTGTTTACAGTGTTGGAAATATATTAAGTTCAAATGTAATGGCTAAACTGCAGATTTGCATCATATACCTATGGAATAGTTCAAATTGAACAATTGAATTGCGATGATAACATTGTGCATTTGAATTACTTTAACGTGTAATAATCGTAATTTTGGATGCGGTGGTTAAATGCAATTCTTCGCCAGATATCTATCAAATGATAGCAAATAAAGCCATCAAAACAAACATTTCACATATACATTTACAGTATTGTAAATGAAACTGTAAGGTGTGAAATGATTTCATACGTAGCTACCATCATAGCAAATAAAACTGTAATATTCACCATACATTCACACGTGTATGTGGAAGAGGTAGATATAAGTATTCCTTTTGAAATGATTTAATATGTACCTAATAGCGTAGCAAATAAAATGGTATTATACCCCATACATTTAAACATCTATGGGGTAGATGTAAATATAAATATTTGCTTTGAAATGATTTAATATGTACCTACCATTATAGCAAATTAAATTGTAATATACACCATTCCTTTACGCATCTGTGAGATAAATGTAAATATAAGTATTCTTTTTCAAATGATTTCATATATAGCTACCAGCTTAGCAAATAAAATGGATTTATACACCAACATTTACACATCTAGAGGATAGTTGTAAATATAAACATTTTATTTGCATTGTTTTGAGATATAGATGCCATAGTTCGAAATTTACGGTTAAGTTTCATCTTATTTGCCATATATATCACGCAATGGTCAATATAACTACAACAATTCACATATATTTATTGCAGGTTTGAAAGTGGCTAAATATAACTGATAGATTTGCATTCGGGTCACTACAATAGCGAATGTATTCAAATAAATGAGATTTATTTGCAAAACATTATCGTGCGTTGTATATCTATAGTAATTAGGGACTCTCCAAGGTACGACATGCACAATAAATGTATCCAAAGGAAACCTTAAATGTATTGTAAATGTATGTGAAATGTATGGGAAACACCAAGATTCGACATAGGCCATGTAACCATGGAACTCTAAAAGCATTTACTACAATGGTGAATTTGGGGCTGTCATTCATACAGAATACATGAACAACATTCTTAAATATAACAGCAAATATGGGAATCCAATTTTATGAGCCCTACCTCTCCGATCACATCGACATATACGTCAAATGAATGCAAATGTTACTTATAATTGCCAGCGTAAAACTTAGTGTTCAAATAATTGGAAATAAAACCATTATATTCACCTTACATGCTGACCGTATATTAAATATAATTAAAATGACGTTTTTATGTAGTGAAAAGTAGCAAAACCACAAATACTACAATTCTGTTGTGGTATGCTTCGTTTTTTTAAAATATAGCTCAACAACTCTATAGTGCAGAAAAACACTGCTGTAGTAAATACTACACTGAAACTGTCGTAAACTGTAGTAACAACAAATTACCACAAAATACTACACTTGAGTTGTAATGTGTTTTGGTTTTTGTAGTATAGTAAAGCACTGCTGTAGTAAATACCACACTTACACTGTAGTGAATTGTAGTAACTATAGAGTACCACAAAATGCTATACCTCATCTATGGTTTACTACAAAATATTTCACTTTACCACATGTTTGTTGTAGTATTTTGTGGCAAAGTGTGGTATATTTTCATAAGGAATTGCGGAACGCAAGTCGGAGAAAAAGAATTGGTTTGTGCTATTTTAAAATAAAACAAGATTCCTTTGCGCGATTTTAAAATACTTGCGCAATTTTGAAGAATTAAAAACGTGCAGCGCAATTTCAAAATGGCGCAAATTAAAAAACGCGCGTTTAAATCAGTGAACATTTACATACAAGCGTCTAGTCCCTCATTCAATATTCAGCCGTCTTCCATTAAAGAATTTCCGCGTCCATAATCCAAAGAACTAATTCATATAATAACATTAGCACAAAATTAAAAGCATAAATCATAGGGTATATAAAACTAGGCTAATTTCCGAGTCCTGCAAGAAATAAGCGGTCAACAGTTTTCAATGATGTCAGGAAGACATCATGATGTTCCAAAAATATCAAATCCGTATCGCTGGTCATTTTTCTTAATTCATATGATATACGTTGTAAAGTCGTTATCTAGAGTATGATGTATCTCAGTCACGCTTTGATTAGACTGTTCATATGAACACTATGAGGACCTTGAGTTCATACGGCCCCTAGCCACGGAATCAGACACAAGTTACGAAACGTACAACCATAGATCTTGCACGCTACGGTGGTATTTTGCTATCAGCATGCCATATGTATCGCCAAATTTGAGGAACTTCGAGTGGAGGCGCTTGATGATATAGCACTGTTTCACAAGTTTCTGCAATAATGTTTTGTGACGATGATTAAAATCGTCACATTTAACACAGGATTTACAAAATGCTATTAGGCGAGATATTTATACGGCGTTTGCTACAGGTATATTCAGGTCCCTCTGGTATATTACAGTCTACTAGGTAGAGATAGTTTACGATGTCGAAATTGTAATCATCTCTCATGTCAACTAGAGAGAAGGCCCTCTTCATTTTTATATATATATATATATATATATATAGGTCTAAATAGGATGTGCCGCTAGGGCCATTTGCAGTTTTCTTCAAATCCAGTGAAGATGGATATATATCCCTCACTGCGTCAGTAATATAGTGATTATCCACAGCAAGAAGATCGTCGACATTGCGTTTGGTGAATGCGAAGGAACGAGATTTGTAAACGAACTATTTTTGAAAGCGTCTGCATATAGTCGTATTCATAAGAGAACATATATAGTTCAGCCAAAAGGGGTGCACAATTAGTACCCATTGGAATATGCTGGGCATATATTGTATTGCCAAATTTCACATAGATATTATTAACGAGAAATTCGAGCAACTCTTTAAACAAAGAAACATCTCATGAATGATAGCCCTTGTGTGTAGTAGAGCCTAATAGTGATTTATGGCTTCTGACATTTAATAATATATCGGCGATCAGTTTTCTTGAATTTCGACACTATTAATGAACTAAGACGGACAATAAGGTCCTGATGAGATATTGTAGAGGATAGAAAGTCGAGAAATCCCATGCGGATACATGTCTGTACGGTATGTGACCTTCAGCATTCAGTTCGTCCGTAAGACATTTTGAGTTTTTCAATATCCACATGCATTCAGTGGCAGAGTTTTTAGAAATAGTGGCACAATACCTTTCCTAAAATGCTTTTACCTCTCAAAGGGCCCTCGTCAATAGGGTTGAAAGAAGCTTGGTGGTACAGCTTCTAGAACTAGCTATGAATCTAGCTTTGTATGGTGATTTATGCATTTTGGGAGTCCAGCACACTTTCGGTATATCTTTATGAGTGGTTGGAATACTAATACCTCTTTCCCTGAGAAACGTTTTTCGGTTGTTAAATAAATCTTCCCGAGGAAATTCTGTTTGGGAGTAAGTATTCGACGATTGTGTACTTCTACTCAGTTCCTTAACCAGCACTTGGTAATAATAATAATTACATGTGAATATTATATTATTTGGAGCTTTGTCTACTGAGACTATGACGAATTTACTCTGGAGATTTGTTAGAAGTTCTTGCTAACTGAGGTTTCTCAGTAATTGTTTTGCTTGTAGAATGGTACTACTAGTGCCGCCGATAGGTGAATGATACAAAAGTACTGTGCATTTCATGATAAAAGCATGAAACCTGGCATGTTGCTAGACTGACTATACGAAAAAAATTAGATATAGGGCCCTCATAGATTTGTCCTATGTAGGTCATGGCGTCCATTTTTCAAAATGGCGGCCATGATGTGCAGCTTTGACGTATTTCATGAACAAAAACTCCTGATTAGGAACGTTTTTGAATGAACTGTTTCGTTTAATGACAAACCATGCCTTTAATAGTTCATTGAAACATTCTATCGGCGAAGAATTGTGGGTAAATCCAAAATGGCGGATCTTATAATGTAGCGTTTTCTTTTATACAATCAGCTTATGTGATGTGATCCGCATCTGAGGACTGAGAGATAACATAATGCGTAGCCTCAGTGTGAACTTCATAATCGTATGTAAATTTTAGGTACCGTCTTTCATCTGTTCATGCGAACTGTTTTTCCCTTTTAACAGTCAATGGTAATGTTTTGAGACACCCTGTGGATCTGTTAAAGCTCGGTCATGATTATAGCTTCTAGGCCCAAACATATAATTTGACTAGTTCTTGGTTCTCTACATGAATAGGAATAAAATGAAGGTGGTAGATATTGTTCTGCCGATCGAATAGCGCAATAGGACTATTCAACCGTCAGCAAATGCGACGATAGTTACACGTAAGGGGTTGATGGGCGTCACTGCATTTCGATGAATTAGTGTCGATTCCATGGAATATCTAGACCCGTCAGAGCTTCTGAGCTATTTCACCAGGGCGTTGAAGCGTTAACTAGGCGTTGGTGGGCTTTGCTGTCCATAAAACAAGCGTATCGCATAAAACGTGCGCAATCGACAACCACCGTCAACATGGGTTATATTTGCTCCGAGTCAACGCACGTTCAGCAGACACGATATGATGCAACACCAAAGGAATATACATAGGTATGAAGAAACCGAGGCGCAAGAAGCCGATGCCGATGCTGAGATTATACCAGCTGATTCTGAGAGTTCAGCTTCTGATACCGATGCAGAGACTGCTGCAGGGAAGTGCGACTGAGGAAGAAACTACCTTTTAGGATCGTATTGTACATGAAGCTATTAATATTTAAGCTGAGGCGATCGAGGACGCCGGACAGGATAACTCAGAACAGATGTACGTCCAAATGCGACTCTGTATCAGGAAAACTGTCATGACGATCTTTGAACAGTATAGCCTGCTACCGCTTGAAATGAAAGATCATCACATGCACAGGTTCATCATGAAGACCAAGCGCCACTTGAAAGAGGACATGGGGCTACCATCCACAGGCTTCAAAAGCGATCAAAATGCGCAAACAGCTGTTCCAGGACATGTTGCCGTTACAGTATTTTGGCCTGCCCGACGACGATTAGAACAAATAGATCAGAGCGATCACGGACGAAGGTTAACGCAACATCAAATGGCGGCTTGTGATTGGACAAGAACAGCCGAGAATACACCTCACAGACAAGAACGAATATGACACACGCAATACCAAATGGCGGCGTATGACTGGACAAGAGCAAACTTGAATTGTCAAATTAAGCCGGCATGGTAATGGATCGAAATGGTTCACGAATTTCAACGACAACGGTCAATAAAGTTAAGAATATGGGAAAAAGTAAAGGTATTTTTGATAACTCACGCGAATGTGTGATATGCCGGCTTCCGTAGTTCTCCCTACCTTCAGCTCTGAGCTTCCAAGCCTACTATCCCCGAGTTCAGAGCTCCCAAGCGTCCTGTCCCCCAGCTCAGAACTCGTGCATATAAACACGACATACATCGGTGAGCCTCCATTATACGACGGGTGTCAGAGGAGACGAGAGCCATGGCTTACGCATGTCACTTGTATTCGAAACTGTTGTCCAGCCTGTTTAATATGCGTAGACATTTGCTTTCTATGCATAAACATCGGGTAGACGTACGTCAACCCAAGCAAAGGAGTCCAGATAACGTACACCTATGTCTCAAACAAGAGTATTAGACCATCCATATACGATGACGGTGAGCGGTCCGTCCTTGTGTGGAAAAACGTCCTAGGTGATGAAGTTGTTACAGGAAGGCCCAGTAACCCCAACTCCGACACGCGTTGTATGGTGTTATAACCAATGACAGAGCGTGTACGAGAATACGTGATTAAACAACGTGAGCTTTGTTCGGGAATTCCTCGCGATATAGACGAACCGTATTGCTTCGATTCTTCCCAGACCAATATCATCGTACTCAGTAAACCGATGAGCGTGGTCGAGTAAAATTCGAAAATCATGGATCTATTCACCAAACTGTCACGGTCTCTACGTCATCCATTTAATCTATTTGACCTATTTGTTCCTTCAAGGTAAAGCATCCCTATCGACAGATATCAAATCAAGTGTAGATGAAACGGTGGTTCCAGATATGAGTGTGCGCTGCTATGATTTCATCCAACCAGACAATGACACCTGAAAAGCGCCACTCGGATATCAGAGTCCGCCCTAGGTAAAGCATAGGCGACCGAGCACTGGTCTCTGAGGATCACTTGGATATCATAGTCCGCCTTGGGTAAAATATAGGCAGCCGAACACTGGTCTCTGGGGACCACCGTTTCTTTCACACCGGTCTTCGAACCGGGAGACGAATTCATCCCAGAATGTGGACTCTTTCATTCAAATCTTTCACCGAGCTGTGAGTCCCCCTACGGGTATCTGTTCGTCGATTTAAAACCCCATCAACCCCAACCTATTACCTGGGGAGCGAAATGCGAGACATTGACCGGTGTACTGAGAGCCCACAGCAGCCCAATTATGGACCCGAGTACCTCTGGCCATCATATCAACAGATTGAAAATGTCCCTTGGATGCCAGAGACAATGATCGTGCGATATCCATCCGAAACATTAGAAAACTTTCACGCGCCAGACGGCTACCGTTTTCCGTAAAAACTTCGATAAGTCACCAAGCCCCGTCACTACACGAAAATCTTGATTTGAAATTATTTAACATCACCACTAAATGTAAGGTGAATATAACTGTTATATTTGCAAAACTTTAAACAGACCTGTAAATATTAACATATGCGGATATAATTTGCATGCCTTTAACATACACATCGGGACCCTGGTGTACGTATTGTTTCAATGGAAAGACAAATATAGACAAATGTATTTAAATGAAGTCAACACAGAAAATATATGTATGATACTGTATTGCCTACTGTAGAAAATAAATATCGTTGCATCATCATTTGCCAGCATTTGTAAATGTGCATCATTTGCCATATATTTCACTTATATGCGCCATACATTTGCTATTATATTTACCATATGTGGACAATAGATATTGCAGCTTGGACAGGCCCTTATGACACAGCATGACGTACACAGTACAAAGATATCCAAATAATTATATTATATGCAATTATATATGCCACACTGAGACATCAGGTGCAAATTAAACCGATTAATTTGCAGACTTTTAATATACGGCACGTGAGTTGATAAATATTTCGGTTATATCTTATACTGTGAGATATATATTTTGCAGGAATTTAAATGTAACAATACTATTCACCATATATTCTCTAATGTATGGAACGGTGGCTCATATAATTAATATATTAGCAAATTTATACTACATAGACAAAGTTAATCAAACGAATGAATTTTATTAACTAAACATTCACCAAATAGCAAATATAATCCCACAGTTGAATAACATTTGATAGCGTGATACAGACAACTGAAGGTTATGGAAATGTAATCCTTTTATTCACAACGTTGCGACAGCCATGTAAATTATTATTGCATGCTTCAGTAAAATCAAAAGATATTTTCTGAAAATAGGTATCGTAATTTAAACGTATCAGTTGCCTCACATAGCCGAAGCAGATTTTGAAAACATCTGATGACACCAGGATTGGGCAACTATGGTGAACGTTACCAAGATGGGCATGTAGATGCTAAACGTTAAAATATCACGGTTTTATCAAATTGCTAATAAATGCTTATAGTTAACCAGTCATGGTCCCGGTATAAATAATTTAGGTAGCACTTCTCCTATCGAAGCAGAATATAAAATTTGGCATAGTTGAACACAAACAATTATCATGGCCCAGCAGATAGTCAAATTACAAGCGTCTAGTCCGTCATTCATTATTCAGCCGTCGCCCATTAGAGAATATCCGCGTCCATAATCCAAAGACCTATTCCATATTCCATATAACAGTATTAGCACCAAATTCAAAAAGACAATCATAGTATACATAAACATAGGCTTGTTTCCTGCAAGAGAGAAGCGGTCAACAGTTTTCAATGATGCCGGCAAGACATCATGATGTTCCAAAAATATCAAATCCGTATCGCTGATCAGTATTCTTAATCCATAATATTCGTTGTAAGGTCGTCATCTAAAGAATGATGTATCTCAGTCACGCTTTGATTGTGACTGTTCATATGAGTACCATGAGGATCTTGAAGTACATGGGTTCATACGGCCCCTAGCCCCGGGTTAAGCGGAATTAGACACAAGTTACGAAACGTAGCGCCATAGATCTTGCACGCTACGTTCGTATTTTGCTATCAGCATGCGATATGTATCGCCAAATTTGAGAAACTTTGAGTGGAGGCGCTTGGTGGAATAGCCCTGTTTTATAAGTTTCTGCAACAATGTTTTGTGACGTTGATTAAAATCATCACATCTAACACAGGATCTAGCAAATGCTACTAAGCGAGATATGTATACGCCATATGCAGGCCCCACTGGAATATTACTATCCAGAAAGGGATAGTTTACGATGTCGAAATTGTAATCATCTCGTTTGTCATAAAGTCGACGAGAGAGAATGCCCGCTTCATTTTTACCTGCGGCACGCAGGTCTACGGGAGGCTCGCGTTGTTGTTGTTCTTGTTGTTCTTGTTGTTCTTCTTGTGACTTTTTGAAATGCGCATGCGCTAAGAGAGTGTGATCTCTGCCACACTTTTCTTTTCAACCTCCAATCTCACATGACAACACTGCATTCAAGCGCGTTTGAATTCATTTGCAACTATATTCGGTGGAATGAATTATTGCTTCGTTAATTTCCGGATTGGATTTATTATACATGAGAATAGTGTGAATAAAGTCAAAGGACCTACGAAGTAGGGTAGGCATTAGGACTCCGACACGCACTGGACTCTTGGACCCCCAGTTGAAATCCTGCCAATATTAAGATGGGCACGGCCCAAGTTAGAATCACCAGTGATTTTAATCAAAAATCAACAGAAATTTTCATCAAAAGTAGGTCAGCTCGAAACATGCTGGCAACAGTCCCCTAATGTACCTTCATGCCCAGTGTGAATAACGTCACAGGACATAAGAAGTAGGGTAGGCATTAGGACTCCTACGCACGCTGAACTCGTGGACCCCCAATTGAAATCCTGCCTATATTAAGATAGGCACGGCTCAAGTTAGTTTCACCAATGATTTTAATTAAAAATCAACAGAAATTTTCATCAAAAGTAGGTCAGCTCGAAACATGCTGGTAACAGTCCCCTAATGCACCTTCATGCCAAAAATCAAGGTTCTAATATCAACGGTAACACTCAGATATAACATATCTCTCAGATATAACATATATATAAATATTAATATTCATGTCCCTGTTCAATTGTTTCTCTTGTTGTATTCCTCTTAAAATTTTGTACTCTGCCTTTGACTGGTGTTTGTACAACAAAATATTGAATCTTGAATGCTTATTTTGCCGACGAAAGGATTCAGATGGACTCACTCATTACCGGACAATTTCAAATGGTAGCCCACTTGGAAGAGACAGAAATGACTATGTAGTATTTAATGAGTTAGACACCCCTGTGCGCGAACAATACCTCGCAGTCGTGCAGTTATATTGTGCACTTTCGGTTACAAGCATGACATTTGGCAAATAGCTATTTTGAATGATTCTCTTTCGGAACACAGCCTCTCTATCCTCATTCTCGCAAGCCAGGGCCTTGATTCGCTGGTATTGATGTTCCCGTCCTCTTCCGCACTCACAATCCCTTTAGAATAGCATAAATCACTTCCGTAAATTCAATATCAGCAGACAATGCGCAGAAACATATTGCATTTGACATCATTCTCTCAAGTCAGAGCCCATTTCTGCTAGAATTTACTGGTTCTATACAAAATTCTATACGTTACTTTGTCAATCAGTTTTACGTATGGAATTACGTCATACATAGCAGATACTGGCCATAAAAACGATCTAGTTGACCTCATGGCCAAAAGCTAGGGCCTTTGTTTTCCTGGAGGGGTTTTTGAGTTTGATTTTGATACTTAGATACCTTTCACATTGACTTCGCACTTGAATCACCTTCGGAATGACTTAGTGACAAACATATTCGCGAATTGAGTATAGGAAGATATCCATAGATACTGACTAGAAATGTTTCTTGTTTGCAGAATTTGATTTTAAAGAAAAGAAATTCATAAAATTAGCAACCTTCGAAAAGGCTTGGCCGAAAATGTCAGATGAGATGATATTTCTTAAGAATGAAATAGTTAATCATTTATATAGAAGAAGCAAACCATTTCTTGGTATTGACTTGCTGCGTGGAAAATAGTGGCAAGGAATTTAGTTCGCAGATCATAACGAACGTAAATGCAGAAACCTAATTAATTATTATAATCGAATATCAAGACTGTAACAGGCCTCAATTTGAATAGTGAAAAAGTGTCATTATGCCTCTTGGACAGTTCGATAAAGCCTCAAATCCCATTCCGTAGTTTCACAGATCGAGGTGATAGATCTGATACTAAATTTATTGAAAAATAACTTTGAAGGAAATATAAATTTTCCATTTTGATCGGCAAATTAAGCGAGAAGGGAGACTGAAGAGCGCAGATTTTCGCGCTATGACTAAATCCTCGAAATTTGTTTGGATTTCCAAATATTTGAAAGCCTTCTTGATTTGCAAAAAGTAACGACTGAACCGAATGTTTTGAAACTTGGCATACACGATACTTGTACCAAAACATTGCCAAAGCGATCATGGTGAGTTCGTCTGTCAAATCGTCGGATTTTGAATGGGGAAAGTGAATATATCTATATGGTATCAGAACTATTACGCAATCCCTACAATTGTGGGTTACAAGTTGAAAATTACTTCCCTCGGCATAAAAACACAGGCAGATGGCGCTTTTTTTCTACAATTACCACTACCTCCGCTGATATGTCTTTCACTGTATTATCACCACTGCCGCAGGTTTTGACTACAATGTAGTCATTTCTCACTTGTTATAGAGATAGAGATCTAAATAAGATGTGCCTGTAGGGCTATCTGTAGTTTCCTTCAAATCCAGTGAAGGTGGATATATATCCTTCACTGCGTCATTTATATAGCGATTATCCACAGCGAGAAGATCGTCTATATAGCGTTTGGTGAATGAGAAGGAACGAGCTTTGAATGGATCGGTTTTTGAAAGCGCCTGCATATAGTCATATTCATAAGAGAACAGATACAGGTCAGCCAACAGGGGTGCACAATTAGTACCCATTGGAATACCTATATGCTGCTGATATATTGTGTTGCCAAATTTCACATAGATATTTTTAATGAGAAATTCAAGCAACTCTATAAACAAAGAAACATCCCATGAATGATATCTCTTGTATGTAGTCGAGCTAAAGAATGCTTTATGGCTTCCGACATTAATATATCTACGATCAGTTTTCTTGAACACAGATACTATTAATGAACTTATACGGTCAATAAGGTCCTGATGAGGGATTGTAGTATAGAGAGTCGAGAAATCCCATGTGGATACATGTCTGTACGGTATGTGACCTTTAGCATCAAGTTCTTCCGTAAGACATTTTGAATTTTTCAATATCCACATACATTCAACGCCAGAGTTCTTAGAAATAGTGGCGCATACCTTTCCCAAAATGCTTTTACCTCCTGAAGGGCCCTCGTCAATAGGGTTGAAAGAAGCTTGGTGGTGCAGCTTCTAGAACCAGCTATGAATCTAGCTTTGTATGGTGATTTATGCATTTTGGGAGTCCAGTATATTTTTGGTATGTCGTTATGATTGGTTGGAAGACAAATACCTCTTTCCCTGAGAAACTTTTTGTGATTGTTAAATAAATCTTCCAGATTAAATGCAGTTTGGGAGTAAGTAGACGTATTTGATGAAGATATGTCTACACTCAATTCTTTAACCAGCACCTGGTAATAGTAATATTTACATATGAATATTATATTATTCGGAGCTTTGTCTGCTGGGACTATGACGAATTTGCTTTCCAAACAATATATGTATGAACGAAGTTCATTAATTTTGTATATACGTTTTTTTTATATTATGCGATTTTTAACACAAGGCAATCTGTGTTTATATCCTTATTAATGATATACAGAAATTGTGTAGTTAATACATTGTTAATAAGAGTGCTCTATTATTTACAAGTCTGAGGTGTTTATCATTCATGTATGCTTGATACGAGTACTTTAATTCCTTCCTGAAAATACAAAATGATTATTAAAATCCTCTATATATCATTCCCGGAAATTATATCTGGAAAACGTGATTTCGAGAAAACAATGAGCCGGAATGAGCCGGGGAAGTCGATTCGATACAAGATAGCTGACATAGAGTATGATTCAATTTGATCTGACACAATTTAGCTTGTTGGATTCAAAGATCATTCATGATTATTTAATGATTGGTGTCTAATCGTGTTGTCACACTGGCATATTGTTAGCCAGTACATCTGTCTGTAGACTACACTTGAGCAAACATATGTAGGAGGCTTAATATATTATGCAACTTCTTATCTGATGCCTTCTCTTCTCAAGATAAAAGTGTGGCTGATAAATCCAACCTTTATTTCGTGATTAGTGGTGAAATGACTGGGCTGGAGTAAATAATGGTTCTGTTTCCGTCAACTTTTGTATAACACCGGAACAAAGCCCGTCTATTTGCCATCAATTTAACACTTCCATCAGTTACACAACAGAAACATAGCATTCTGACTAGGACTCTCACTGAGCAGGCAGGAATACCAAGTAACAAGATCATATTATACCGGTAACATAAGTTATCCTGTCACTGCGAGTTTGATACTGAATTTTACCTTGTTTCCGGGCGAAAATACCACACGACCGCGAATGTGGCATTCGCCAGGAAGCTGGATAAAATTCAGTATCAAACGAGCAAAGACAGGATAACGAATGTATTTCTACGAGCAGCGTTTAAACTCTGGAAAGAGGCGAGGTAAAGTGGGTCTAAAACTTGCTAATCAGACACGACAAAAGTGACAATAAAAACGGCTGGAGACGCGTCAAATATTTTGAAATATTCGGGATCAGCATTGTAGATTTGGTCATATTTCATACAAGAAATGTTGACTTCTGCTCGAAATGATGTCAAAAGACCGTACAGCGCTGGAGTTTTATCGCCGACTCTTTGTCGGATCGACCGAGCTGGGGTCGAGTCGACGAAAAAGACTGCAAAGTTTGCGAAGAGAAAACGTCTGGATATAGTCAATCGTGAATTAAACAACGTATTCCAAAAATATTTTCTATCTGCTAACACTATTTTGATTCATGTAACCTAGAATTGTACACGTCAAATAAGAATAAACGCGAATATCAGAGGTAAACTCCCACACCACTCACATTGTTTGTTCGGGAAGTTAGCTGCCAGTTCACGATTCAAAATTTGCTATTCGTTTGTGAAGCTAGATGCCAGTTCACAGTTCACGATTAAAGGTATTCTAGCGTCTGTAGACACCCTTCCATGTGGTTTACAGTCACCAAACATGGTACACATGTACTACGAGACAACAGCTACATGATTTTTTTTTTATAATTGACGAATTTTTATTCTTTTTATATATTATTTCTTTTACCACTCAATCCTAGCAAAACCTTGCTTTCATTGAAATCGACGTGAATGTTTGCCTTTATCCTTAACCACTCTTCTATTTGCTGCCAAATTAACCTAACTTCCTCACAACTCCAAAGTAAATCCGAAACCGTCTCTTTCTCCTGTTTCCAAAAAGTGCATAAAGAACTAACGTCTGGGTTCAGTTTATTTGCGAATATATTTGTAGTCAGAATGCCATTAACTACTCTATATTGGAACCATCTTAAAGTGGTATCGTTCATGGTGCCCTTAACTACAATTAGGTTAAATGTCTTCCATTCTTTTTCACTATATACCTGCCCTATGCATGTTTCCCAGTTTATATTCGCTTTGGATTTTTCAAATCTACTGTTAGTAAGAATTTCATAAAAGAGTTTACAGCCCTTAACATTTCTTACTAACGGAAAAATATGTGGTGGTATGAATGGAAGCAGCAGAGGTTACAGCTACATGATGGTACCGTTAGTTCCACGATGCGCCGCTAAGGGGCGAATAGTGAACTGGCATCTGAATAAGTAACTGGGTTGGTAGACACCCTTGCAAGAAGTTTAGAGCCAGCAAACTTGCTACACATATATCACGAGACAATACCTACCCGGTTGTACCGTTAGTTCCACGAGCCACCTCTATGCGGCGAATAGGTAACTGGCATCTGAATAAGTAACTGGGATGGTAGACACCTTTTGACGTGGATTTGGCCACCAGACTTTGTACAATGTACATATATCTACATAATGGTGCCATTAGGTTTGTATTGGCGGAGTAAGTATCTACATGATGGTGCCATTATTTCCACGACCCACCACAAGGGGGCGAATAGGTAACTGGCATCTGAATGAGTAACTGGGCTGGTAGACATCCTTGCATGTTCTATAGAGCCACCACACTTGGCACACATATACTACGAGACAATTATGCCTACATGATGGTACCGTTAGTTCCACGATCCACGGCTAGGGGGCGAATAGGTAACTGGCATCTGAATAGGTAACTGGCATCTGAATAAGTATTTGGGGTGATAGACACCCTTGCGAGTGGTTTAGTGCCCCCAAAACTTAATGGTACGAATATACTACGAGACAATTCCTACATGAAGGTGTCATTAGTTCCACGATCCACCACAAGGGGCCGAATGGATAACTGGAACCTGAATAAGTAACTGGGTTGATAGACACCATTGCAAGTGGTTTAGAGCCATCAAATTTGGTACATATATACTAAGAGACAATACCCACATGATGGTACCGTTAGTGGCACAATCCACTGCTAGGGGGCGAATAGGTAATCGGCATCTTAACAGGTAACTGGGTGGGTAGATATATTATGTGTGGTTCAGAGCTACCAAACTAGTATACGCATATACTATAGCAACTCCAAACAAGCTCTCAGATTGAGATTACTCCGCCAATACAAACCATCTTCTATCCCTGTAATAGCCTCATTATTCATTAACAAAATATCCCCGATTCACTGATAACGAGTTTATGTTGTTGATTTTTGTTTGAGTTTCGCATGTATATAGTCCATGCGTATGGAACTGCCGTAGTGTGTGATCAGCGATACGGATTTGATATTTTGGAACATCATGATGTCTTGCCGGCATCATTGAAAATTGTTGACCGCTTCTCTCTTGCAGGAAACAAGCCTATGTTTATGTATACTTTTGTCTTTTTGAATTTGGTGCTAATACTGTTATATGGAAATGGAATAGGTCTTTGGATTATGGACGCGGATATTCTCTAATGGACGACGGCTGGATTATGAATGACGGACTAGACGCTTGTAATGCAATGGATGCTATTACTAACTGTGTAGGGGTGACAGCTTGTTAGGCGATCATATGTCGACTGTACAGCTTTGTCGCCGAACGCAAATCAAAGCGCCGTGTTCCAGTTAATTGTTCTAGATGGGCTATAAAGGTACATGTTATGGCAGCCTTTCTGGTATTTCAAGCTAATTAACGAATAAAACAACGGTTTGTCACTCAGTTGCCTCTCCCCCTAAATCACTGTGCTGTATGGAAGGTCCCCTATTTTCATCGAGAATTGACCAATCGAAACGTCAGCTTCGCCAGTAGACTGTTTCAATCAGCTCCGGAGACCACACCGGAAAGTTGTCTAATATTCTTCGGAACTGTGCTAGTGCATTCGACTGCGGTCAAGGGTCAGTTGGACCCCTGTGATGAGGGTGAGACTTTGATTTTAATTGATAGTCCAATATATAGTGATTAAGAGTTACCGGTGATGGTGACCAATTTAATTTTTAGCCTTGATTTTCATGTTTACCATGGTAGAAATGGCAAAAAAAGATGGGGGTTTTGGATGAAAATGAATTCTTCATCGGAACACATGTGAGAGATAAAACTGTCTCAGTGTATAGTTGATCAATTCTAGTTAATCTTAGTCTATTTCTACAATCTAGAGCAGAGTATCATGGTAATTCAAGAAATCGGCCACATCAGATATATCGTAATTTTTGCATTTTATCTGTTTATTTCATCTAATTTTGCACATGCCTTGAAACGGTGTAGTACATGTTTGTAATATAGATTGCTTCTCTATGGTAACAACATTCTTCTCTGCGAATACATATATGCATTAATAAGAAGGATAATGAATCAGATTGTAAATTATTCATTTAATATGTAATTCCACATAGAGGTCTGTAGTATGCTCTGACAGAGCAATTTCTCTGCACGTTATGTATGGGAAAGAAACATCACCTTTGAAAATTGTATAAGCTGGCGCATTATTATTCAGTGTTGACCTATTTATTTCGAATATTGTTCGAATATGAATCAATTTATATGAGATATATATATACGCCCAGATATATAATGCGCATTGAAATACATTCTTTAAGTGTACATTGAGAATTCACTATGTTCCTCTGTGTAACAGAATGGGAGAAATTCTGTATTGATAACAATTATATGACAGCGTCTAGACTTGAATTTTGTTGTGCAATGTTTCGGCAGAGCCACAAAGAAAACACTTGGACAGTTGCTGTTTATCACCTATAGCAACGACAATTTGGCCTGTAGAATGCGCCTGTATGCAGACGACATATGTCTATACAAAGAAATAAACGACAGTACTCACTCGGAGGGAATGTATTAGAAGCTCCACCCTGTGAAAATTAACATGGTATACATATCTCTGAAAAGCTGACATGGGATAAACACATAGAATATGTCAGCAAAAAGTAAAATCGGTTGTTAGGTATGTTGCGAATTTTTTTCACCTCAGAAAATACCTCAGATTGGCCTACAAATCTTTTGTATGATCCACTTTAGAATATGGATCGACTGTGTGTTCTTTATTAAAATAAATCTGAACAACTTAGAAAATATACAAAAAAAAACGGCCAAACGCCTAACTGGTAATTACAACACTGATTATGATAGATTGTTACAAAAGAGTGGGCTACACTAAAGCAGAGAACAACCAATGCTATAGACTAGTCAGTTGTTATAAGATGTTCCATGGCTTTATAGACATAAATTTTTCACATTTCTTCTCACTGGCACCCGTTACATCGAACCGCACGTACCACCCTTTTATTTTCTTGATGTTGTTATTTTACACATGTATACCTTAGTACATTATTTATCTTATCTGGGTGCCTACCAGCCCAGTTGCCAGTTCACTATTCGCCCCCTAGCGGTGGATCGTGGAACTAACGGTACCATCATGTAAGTTTATGTGTACCAAGTTTGGTGGCTCTAATCCACTTGCAAGGGTGTCTACCAGCCCAGTTACTTATTTCTGATGCCAGCTCATATCTCTTGATATTGTTATTTTACACATGTATACCTTAGCACATTATTTATCTTATGTTCATGCTACACCTGATAATATCATCTGTATTTTTAAAATTATTTATCTTATCTTCCTTATTTATCAGCTATCTTAACTATCTTTTGTGTATACTATATGTACCTTTGTTTTCATTTACATTTCAACTGTTTTTATTATATTGTGTATATATGCTGTTATCTTCATGAATGTATTTGTATATATTGTTGAAGAGGGGGGACTTTGATGGGCTCCGACCTATTTAACGACCCTAACTCATGTCAAAATCACTAAGTCAATAAATAAACAAATTAATATCCACTATTTACTCGAAACTCGTTATTTTGTTAATTTGAAACTAGACACACTCGAAATCAGCAATATATACTATAATGTGACTATATTGTTGTTTCAGTTTTGTTCTTAAAAGGAAAAAAAACTGTTGTTCCAAGCCGATGGTTTGTCACAGATCCACACTTCTAGTTCCGATTGTCAGTATTTCCGCTAGCCTCTTCTAGGAAAGCGTACGTCGTGACATGTTATAATTTTCAGTTGTTCTTAAAACAAAAATTAATGTTCCTTTCTCTATAATTACAGATTACAGAAATGAACTTATTTTTTTTACTTATCAGCCCAAAGAATGGTGGCTATGTAATAGTTTCTAAATGACAAAAAATATCTCCCTAGTTTAAAATTAATATACTCTACATAGAGAGAGAGGGAGAGAGAGAGAAAGGCAGAGAGGGAGCGTTCGGATTTGATACATTGGGCGGGGTATCTGCCTTCGGGAAGTTAGCAAAAATAGGTACACAGCGAATTAACTTGAGAACAATCGTGCCCGACTAAATAATATAGGCATGGAACTCACAAAAATCACAATTCCAGTTACTTGCCGTTGTCGGGATTATATTTTGAGCTGGCGCATGTGTATTCGATGAGCGATGCCAACGCATGGTACACGCACATCAATCTGATCGTCTGGGAAGCTAAGCAACGGTCAAATCAACGATAACGAAACACTGCTTATTGAGACGGAGACATCCTTCGAGATTATCGATAATTGTTTTTATCCATCTAGAAAACTGGAACATTTCAATCGAGACAGAATCAGGAGAAAACCGGGACACGCCACAGGGCCCTCCTGGTTTCAGCCGACAAATTTCTTGGGCCTTCTCGAAGTGCATCGATTAATTGAACGAGACTCTTTGTTTTATTCTGCTTCTGAATTGTTGTGCATCGTGCCCATGGTAGTTGAACTTCACTGAACAAATATCCCCGCCCCACCCATGCCAGGGCCCTGAAGTGTCTACCAGCCCAGTTATTGAGATTTTAGTCAGCCATTCGCCGCCTTGCGACGGATCGTGGAACTAATGGTACCATCATGCAGGTATTATTTCCTAGGTTAAGTATACCAAGATTGGTGGCTCTAAACGACCCATTCGGACGTCAGTTTCACGTTGCACCCACCAGTTGGACGCTCCCCCACGAGAGCTTCACATTGATGCCTCTCTCGACCCATTCGGACCAAGAGTGGCCCACCTCGACCCGAAAACGTCCCTTCCATTGCCCTTTTCCCACAATTCCGTCTGCGCATGCACAAAATGTTAAAAACGGACGACACACCAGTCCAGTCGGATGGACCATCACGAATGCTTCACGATGACACATCATACGACCCAATCGGACCAATATGGGTCCGCCTAGACCCCAAAACGTCCATTCTAATACACTTTCTCTACTGCACATGCGCAGAATCACGTCAGCCTCACGTCACACCCATCCAGTCGTATGCTCCCTCACGAGTGCTTCACTCTGATGCCTCACTCGACCCAATCGGACCACTAGGGGTCCACCTCCACCCCAAAACGTCCACCCCAGCGCTACTTGCCCGGTGCGCATGCGCACATTGACTTTTTAAAAAAAATCACCGCTTAGCTTCGAGACCCAGCCCATCGTGTTCTACGTGGTGAGACGAAAAAAACAAGATCCCACAACCCATACCGCAAATGAGCATGTGTGGGTTTCCCATTAGGTTAAACATTGCATACCGCACATGTCCAGCGTGGGTTCCCGATTGGACTGCCCTCTGGTAGATATATTTTCAACCTTGCCTAGTATGGGTGACTCGTGGCGTAGTGGATAACGTGTCTGCTTCTGGAGAGAGCAACCAGGGTTCGAGTCCCGCTGGGACCCTTTCCCTTCCCCCACGGTATGGCTATGACGAGGGTTCCCCACTTACCATTTATGCTAGGCACAGTACTGGCGATATTGTTGGGGACCCTGTTCCATGCATTCCATTGATGCTTTGGCATTTAAGGCTTAATGACCCTTATATTCTCCCGGAGATGGCCGGACATTGCCGGAGATGATCGGGCATTCCCGGACATTCCCGGAGAATCTCCCCCGCGTATTTGAAGTCTCGGGACTACTTTCTGTCCGCGGAAGCTTCTCCCCACAACTACATCACCGCCGGACCGCATCATCGCGGAGAACCGCATCACCGCGGAGGGATACATGCCCCCAGGGGTCACTTCCGGTCACGTGACGGAACTGTAGTGACCTTGACCTCTAAGATCACGTCAGCACCACGTGACACCACAAAAGTAGGTCAATAGGGTCCCAGATCATCTTTATCTACTACATGGTGGTGGTGGTGGTGGTGGTGGTGGGGGGGGGGGGGGTAATGTAAAACTAGGACTACATGTGATGTTCGTAGACTTCAAAGACCGAGTGAACAAATGGAAAGTGAATTGCTTTTTTTAATGAAAATATGAAATTACAACACATATAAGGGAAGTGGGAAGAGGTGCCGACATACTGACTGCGTCACATGACTTCACAGAATAGTCTTCTGGTTAACCTATTCTAAAGATCAATTCAGATCAATGATTGAAGTCTTATGGAGTAATTACAAACGCCATTTGTTTAGAATATGTCTAGTGTATTTATGAAAAAGAACACGCATCCTAGTATTATATCGCCCTCAACCAGGACATACGTTCTGATGCGCAGACGGACAAATTTCCGCTTACGATTTTTTTCGCCAAATTTTAATACGAAATTTCATGTAGGGAAAATGTCGCGTAGGGGATAGTGTATTGTGGGGATAAGGTCACGGATTTGGATATACACCAACCATGCACATTTGAATTCAGTCGCCGCAGTCAACCATATTGGGGTTGGAAAATATTAATATTGACAACATTTAAATGAATTTAAAATGTTGGTAAATGAAAATATTTCCAATATGTTTGCAGCACAGTCATTCCTTAACATTTGCATATATTTGCAATATATACCAAACTGGTTGCAAAAGTTCAGTTCTGCCATATATTTGCTGACCATATAACACAAAATAGCATACCCGTATAATCATCAGTGGAAGGGTCAGACTGAATAATCGCTTTCGGCGAAATATGCATATATTGCTTCATTTGGTTTTCTTTACATTCTGGATGAAATTAGATGAAATCTTAATATTTGCCGTGTATCAGAATTACCATTTCCTGATGTCAAATCTTAATATTTGCCATATAAAAGAATTACCTTCTTATGAGGTTTAAGATCATAATGAGCAAGTATCAGACATACCTCTTGGAGGAAGTCGATTGATGGAACTTCGACATTGCATTTCAGTGATAGGGTAAATTTAACTAAATATCCATATATACGAATGCTTTGTCATACCTCTTAAATGTAGTCAAACAATATTATCTGATTAATATTTAAGGTAGTCTTGCCATGAATGGTTATTTTACATTCCATGCTGTATGGAAAATAAGTTGATACTAAAATATTCTTCTCTGTTACCATGCTATTTTGGATATATGAAATATAGGATGGCATATATATAACATATACCCCGTAAATGTATTTGTCATCTTGGCCTCTCCAAGCTGCAATGTACGGGTCATACGCTATGAAATACAAACATCCACACTAGAGGGCATCTATGTGAATCAGTGCAAATAGTGGCCTTTCCCATTGATAAGCAATACATTTACCCAGGACGTGAAATCCGCCTTTTTGTGTAGTGTGTGCTCCATACCAACCCATGAATCTAGTCCCCAGGAGACGGCTCGAACTCGATACGGGGAAGGAGCGCTCGTAGGACTGGTGACATGGTCGACGAAATGACGTGTGATGAATGTTCCACACCGTCCCTGCCCCTCGTATTCATAGTACATTGGTTCGTGCGGTTGCGTATGCAGAGCCCTATGCCATCGCCCCATATTACTCTAGGGCGGAAGCCCGAGTTGAGGCCACTCATTTGGGGGAATCCCCGTGTCTCTAGCCCCATTGGTTCTCCGTAAATGGTTTTACTTCCGGTTGCGCATGCGCAACCCTACGCCCTTCCCCGGATTACATTAGGGCGGAAGCCTGTGTCCAAGCGACTCATTTAGTGAAATCCCTATGTCTCTAACCTCAATGGTTCCCTGTACAAGGCTGCATTTCCGGCTGCGCATTTGCAGCTCTATGCACTCCCAATACACTATCATGCGGCGGAAGCGTGGGTCCAGGCGACTCATTTGGTAAAATCCCCATGTCTCTAGCCTCATTAGTTCTCTGTACAGGGCTGCATTTCCAATACACTACCCTAGGGCGGAAGCCTGGGATCAGGCGACTTATTTCGTGACGTTCCCCTGTCTCTAATGCATTCGCTCAAATGGTTGCCAATGAATAATGGAGGCGGCCATTTTGAAAAATGGCCGCCATGACCTACATAGGCCAAATTTGAGATAACCCTATATTCAGATTTACTTGTATAGATATGATCTACCTTTGTGCCAAGTTTCCTGCTTTTATCATCAACTGCACAATGTTTTCACCATAGCCAATGAATAATGGAGACGGCCACCTTGCACAATGGCCGCCATGACCTATATAGGCCAAATTTGAGATGACCCTATATCCAGATTTAATTGTATAGGTATGGTCTACATTTCTGCCAAGTTTCATGCTTTTATCAAGTGCACAATGCTTTCACCGTTGCCAATGAATAATTGAAGCGGCCATTTTGCAAAATGGCCGCCATGACCTATATAGGCAAAATTTGAGATGGCCCTATATCCAGATTTAACCCTATCTGGCCTGGGCTTTTTGAGACCTGTCGTGGCCTGGGGGGCGGGCGAAATGGCTCCCCCTTAATTATTTTTCTTACCCCTTGAGCTAGGGGGCTGAAACTTACCACACTATACCATTGGGTTAAGATCTACCAGAAAATGTAATAAAATCCAAGATGGCCGCTTTGATGACGTCACAGTGACGTCATTTTCAAAAACAGCATTTTTGGGTCGATTTTTCGGTCAGATTTTCTGAATTTTTTATTTCTGCAATTTCTCCGCAAAAACAGCATGATAAATTAGTAAATATTAATGTGATATGAGATAAAATAGTTTTTGCCCACTTTTCATCGCAGAAAAGCAGAAATTTTGAAGAAATATGACAAAAACATCACTTTTCTGGGACCCGACATGGCTGCCATCTTGGATTTACTCATGATGCTCTCCTCGGGGGGTCATGCAAATAAGCTCATAATGACCCCAATATGCTAAACTATAAAGTCAGGAAGTTTCAGCTCTCTATTTTTTGTCATTTCGGAGATAGCGCAGATAGTTTGGTGGGGGGGTCATGGGGCCATTTCCCCCCCCCCAGTCCAGGTAGGGTTAATTCTATAGATATGGTCTACCTTTGTGCCAAGTTTCATGCTTTTATCATAAAGTGCACAATGCTTTCACCTATCGGCTGCACTATACTCTCAGTATGGCGGATTGTTTCAACGAACTTGTTCTTTTTAAGATCCAGCCAGTCAACGAGTAATGTAGGTTCAACTTTTTCTCGCTTTGACCACTCAATAACATACTCTTCCAGTGCAGTCAGGACTATATTCTGATCCACCTTGAGGTTTATGTTTCTCGGCTCTCTATGTTTAGGTCCCGATTGTTTTTAGATCCAAATCACTCACTGTATCAAGGTTACCATTCACAACATGCTTGCGTGGTGCATGGATAAATTTCGATTATTCACAATCACAACTATAGCCTTCAGGCGTGTATACGTTCCGGTCAGTCTCCTTGACAGAATTAGAGCAATTGAATATTTTGCTGGCTTTGAAGTAGTATACATACACATGGATATAAAAGTAAATCTCTAATTCTGTTAGAACGACAACATACCATACTTACCGACCTCTACATAGTTTTCTCCATTTTCAAGAGACCATGCCTTCTTGCATATTGCTGCAATTTACATATTGCATGACCATTTAACATATTTTTTTTAGTTACAGCCAAGATATTTCAGATACTAAGTATAAATTTAAGTAGTTTTTCATGGACGTTGTTTTCCAATTCTCTGGTATATGCAAGAATTGTCGTTCAAATAGCGGCGTAACAGTAATTTGGCGGGTTTTTGTGGATACATCGCCTATATAGGAAGTGTATCCACATTTTCGCGAGACGTAAAATCAGATGTTTTTTCAAAAATGTGGATACACCTTCTATATAAGTGATGTATCCACATTTTATTTGCAATGTAAACATCTCTATAGAACTAAATACTCAATTCTAACTTTTAAAACCTAAATTTAAAAAAATGTTTAGGTTGACTATTTCTACCGGGTGAAGTGCCGTCACAACATTTTTTGTTCAATTTCTCGCCCGACTTTTCAGGGCTAAATCGAAATCGGAAATACTTGCATGTGTGGCATGAATTCTTCTGAACTCGGTTACTTATAATTTAGAGATTTTAGGAGTACATAATTGTTTTACTCCTCGTATTGATGGGAAAGAGATACTAAATGTCCCAAGAAACTTCAAACAATCGGAAGTCCAAATTTTACATCAACTGCAGGTGACGCGTAAGGAAAAGTTTGATTGGCTGAAATCTGTGTAATAGCCCCGCCCAGCTATTATTCAACCAATCAGAAAATTGGACTCTACAAGTCTCCAATATGGCTGACAAAAGCAACAAGAAGCTCCGCGAAATAATAGCATCTCTTTCCCATCCATCTCAACTTCCACTCCTAAAACTCAGTCGAACAATACGATTATTTGAATGCTAAGTTTCTAGTAATTCACTCTAACAGATCCTTCTGCTGTAAGTACCTCCTGCTGTTTTACTGTCAAAGATCGACGCCGTTGGAGTTAGTTTTTTTTAGCTTCGTCTCGAGAAATCCAAAGTCGCGACTCGAGAACTTTTCATAATCGTAGGCCTACGGCTTTTATATCGATGAATTATAAAGTATAGCAGTCATTACAATGTTAATAAAATGTGGATACATCGCCATTATAGTGTATGTATCCACATTTTTGGAAAACCAAGTTTTTGGTGATTTTTAAAATGTGGATACACGTGCTGTGTTTGTATCCACAAAAACCCGCCAAATTACTGTTACGCCCAAATAGCTTCTACCTTTTTACCTTCGTATGAGAAGTTACTTCAGTCTCTCGTGTTCGAAAATTTTTTGAGAGCTGTTGCTCACTCTCCTAGATTTTATTTATTCATTTTCAGTTTCCATGAGAGTGACTAATATCTCATCTGGAGAAATGAAGACGAGTGATGGATAGGGCGTGTGATCACTCTCTTTGAAAACGAGACACTGGAAGTTGTATCTCAGACTTTGCCACTTGCAATCCGACTAATGTGGCTGCCTAGACAAACCCGTAACGTTCTTAAAATGAGTTATTTTTCATACAATAGTCCCCCCCTCACCCTTCGTCAGACCTGATTTTGAATTTGATAAATTGGTCGCCTCATTTCATTCAGTACGCGCTTTGAATGTGCCATACTAAAGTCTTGTTTGTCTGTTTTCAGGTTCCCTATCACGTAATTGAAGGAAGTGGTCTATAATTTGTGAGGAATGAAATTGCAGGTACCGTAATGTAAAACAATGTCCAAATAAGCATACATTTCTATGAAGTCAAAACTAATATGGAAAGTTGAAGTGGCATTTGAAACACATTTTGAAAACAAAAATTTTGCAGGTCATTTCAAATCATAACTCGTTCGTCCTGATCTCGAATGCGAAATACAGCCTAAACGATTGAAGCTATCGATCTAATTCAATGATTCGACGCTCTATTACTTTTGATGTTTATAGATTTTTTTTGTCTTATTACCAGCCGCCATTATGTGAACTTTTTTTTCTCCTAGCTGGGGGATGTTCATGCAAACTCATTAACTTTTCGTCAGAGCCTGTTTTATACCAGGAGTTGGTCTACACATGTAATTTATGTAAACTTGTATGTGACGGAGATGGCTGTCGAGGAGGGGGCATTGCTGTTCAACTATTTATCACAATGGATTGATACCTTGTTTATTGCATTCTTTCTAATTATAAGGGACTTTCCCAAAGATGGTTGCCGAGCATACTCTGTGAGGAATGAAAAGTCCGACGGTTTTACTGTATTTTACTAAGCGAGGCTGATGCCGTACCAGTTTCGTGTCATGAAAGCAAATAACTCAGTTTTTGGCAGGCGGTTGTTAACATGGTGATGTCCCTCGATCTCAGTTAACAAACCAAAACCAACAAAAGGAGACAGGCAGCCATTGAACATCACTGACTTGAATTGGCTCAAGCTGGTCCATTACTTATCGGATATGTATTCATATCAGGATGTTAGACAACGTTTGTATAGTATCAGCATGCCTTTATACCAGTTTCTCATCATCAGTGTGACAAGATGATTTGCAGGAAGTTCTAGCAAATCTCCAGAGTAAATGCATCATAGTCCCAGCAGACAAAGCTCCAAAAAATATAATATTCATATGTAAATATTAGTATTACCAGGTGCTGGTTAAAGAATTGAGTGTAGACATATAAGATACGTCTACTTACTCCCCAACTGCATTTACTCTGGAAGATTTATTTAACAATCACAAAAAGGTTTTCAGGGAAAGAGGTACTTGTCTTTCAACCAATCATAACGACATAAATCATAAAGTATACTGGACTCCCAAAATGCATAAATCACCATACAAAGCTAGATTCATAGCTGGTTCTAGAAGCTGTACCACCATCCTCCTATTGACGACGGCCCTTCAGGAGGTAAAAACATTTTGGGAAAGGTATTGCGCCACTCTTTCTAAAAAATTCTGGCGTTGAATGTATGTGGATATTGAAAAACTCATCCACATGTATCCACATGGGATTTCTCGACTCTATGCTACAATCCCTCATCAGAACCTTATTGACCGTCTAAGTTCATTAATAGTATCTGTGTTCAAGAAAACTGATCGTAGATATATTAATGTCGGAAGCCATAAAGCATTCTACAGCTCTACTACATACAAGAGATATCATTCATGCGCTGTTTCTTTGTTTATAGAGTTGCTTGAATTTCTCAATAAAAATATCTACGTGAAATTTGGCAACAAATTATATCAACATCATATAGGTATTTCGATGGATACTAATCGTGCACCCCTGGTGGCTGACCTGTATCTGTTCTCTTATGAATATGACTATATGCAGGCGCTTTCAAAAACCGATCCATTCAAAGCCCGTTCCTTCTCATTCACCAAACGCTATATAGACGATCTTCTCGCTGTGGATAATCGCTATATAAATGACGCAGTGAAGGATATATATCCGCCTTCACTGGATTTGAAGGAAACTACAGATAGCCCTACAGGCACATCATATTTAGATCTATATCTCTATTAAAATGAAGCGGGCATTCTCTCACGTCGATTTTATGACAAAAGAAATGATTACAATTTCGACATCGTAAACTATCCCTTTCTGGACAGTAATATTCCAGTGGGATCTGCATATGGCGTATAGATATCTCGCCTAGTAGCATTTGCTAGATCCTGTGTAAAATGTGACGATTTTAATCAACGTCACATAACAGTGTTGCAGAAACTTATAAAACAGGGCTATTCCACCAAGCGCCTCCACTCAAAGTTTTTTTTTTAAATTTTGCGATACATATTGCATGCTGATAGCAAAATATGAGCGTAGCGTGCAAGATCTATGGCGTTACGTTTCGTAAATTGTGTCTAATTCCGCTTAACCCGGGGCTAGGAGCCGTATGAACCCATGTACTTCAAGATCCTGTTGGTGCTCATATGAACAGTCACAATCAAAGCGTGACTGAGACACATCATCCTCTGGATGACGACTTTACAACGATTATTATGGATTAAGAATACTGATCAGCAATACGGATTTTACATTTTTGGGACATCATGATGTCTTGTCGGCATCGTTGAAAACTGTTGACTGCTTCTCGCTTGCAGGAAACTAGCCTATGTTTATGTATACTATGATTGTCTTTTTGAATTTGGTGCTAATACTGTTGTATGGAATATGAAATAGGTCTTTGGATATGGACTCGGATATTCTTTAATGGACGACGGCCGAATAATGGATGACGGACTATAGGCTTGTAAGATCACAAAGCTCTTTACGACTATCTCCATATTTCACACGTGAAATCAGAAATTGTACCTCATTATCAATCACAACATAAATGGTGCACACACGTTTCTTTCTGTGTAACGACCAAATTCAATATTTAATTTATGTTCTCCGGGTACTCCGACTTCCTCCACCAACCAAACTGACTGTCACCATATGAGTGAAACAAACTTGAGTGTGACATTAAGCCAAATTTCCTCCCTCCCCTTGAAATTATGTGAACTTATTCCCAATTTAATTAGAGTTGCACAACATATTTTGTTCGGCAATAGCAAGCACTGTCATTACGCGCTCAAAGTTTGTTTTAAGCATACCATAGGTAAACTTTTGCTGCAAATTTTACAGTAACTTACTGTCATTATGCTTGTGTAAATTACTGTAAAATTATATTAACTGGTATATTGTGCAATATTTACTGTATATTTTACGCTAAATTGCTAGCAATTAACGTACAATTACCAGCAATGGGTTACAGAGGGCATAATTCGGAGTTTATTGCAGTACAATAAAAGTTCGACATTGGCAAGATATTTTCTGGAAATATGAAGGTACCTTAATTTATAATTTACTTTTGATAACTGTCCATCTGTATTGCGAGATAACCCAGGCATGTTGAATATTCGCGACATGTACTCTCAAGACAGGGTTTGATGTTAAATTTCGTATTAATTATAACTGCCCATGTTTAAATGTGATGGTTAATATTACTTGAATAGCAGAAGAGTCTTGACCAAGATATAAATTATTACAACTGTCCATGGGCGTTTAAATGTGATGGTGAATACTTCTTGACTTACATCAAAGCCTATAATAAATTTAACCACTATAGGTTCATTTTGTCTTCACATTTTATTGCTGTTTGTTTAATGACAGTATTGTTTGAAACCATTATTTCAGCTTCCGAACAGGAAGAAGTGTTTTTATTTTTTGGAACCCCACTTCTTGCCAAATGGGTTTCGAAATCAGGGTTGTAACCGAGCATCAACGGGAAAAGAGGTTTGGAAAACTCATTATCTGGGTTCTCAAATTACTACTTTTGGGGCTTTTAAAAACTAGAAATGCTGTTTTTTCGATATACCTAAAATAGTTTTTCATAGATCCTTAGCCACCGGTTTTCAAAACACCATTTGTGGTTTCAGCTCAGTTACAACCACTTGGTACGTTACGAAAAACAATTTGTTTAACTGTAGGTCCCAGGGGTAAGAAATAGGCTCAAAATTAACCCATTATGATAACCTATAATGTCACGGAGTGTCACGGGAACGGGACACTATATTCCATCCCCAAAGACATGGTCGAATTAATTGGTCTGCTGAAGTTATGAATATCAAATCTGCTATTCCCATTGGCTTCTGTAGTGAACCAGAAGAACCTTCAAGGAATTTCTGAAGCAGCAACATTAAAACAATATCATGATCACCTAGAATATTGGATCCAAAATCCTGTTTAACTTGCATACTTAAACAATACTCTATTTTACCTGAAATCTTACATTACGATTGTTATTCGAGGAGCCAAACTTTAATGTTGCTGTTATTTGCAGCACAATCGTGTTTATCTTACAAACCGATGGTCCAATGTCATATAAGCCGGGGACATGGAAGAATATTGTGGTCATTAACTTTCTCGCTTGCTTGCTTTATGACCGATAACAATACACGACCAGGCGATAGTGACTGTCCGCAACAGTATTACATATAATCGGTCGCATTTGTCAAGAAAAATCATTAAAAGCCTCGAATGTGAATATATAACCCAATTGCGGATCCATATTTGTCACTGTTGAATGTGTGTCTTGGCAGCATTTATGCAAGTACCTTATGAATATCCATTTTAATTCTGGTAAAATTTGGACCAAAGTTGACCAAACGAATATTATTCCGATCTCATTTAACAATGCATGGTTATAGCTCTCACAGAAAGATCTCCACTGGACGTTCTCGATGATACCTCTAACCACGGGTAATTCTTATAATGATTAAAAGTGTGTTACTTCTGTCTGACAATTTGCCTCATCCTCTGGTGCAACAGTGTTTATCTGCATCCGAGAATTGACATCATTCGTTGCATCCATGGCAATGGAATTATCAGTGTATGCTAGTCTTCCGAGATCCGCTCCTCCCTTTCCGGATAATGTTTCTGGTTTCCCCTTAAAATGGGTGTACAGCTGACAACCCGACTGCTCGGCTAATTTAGTGAATGCTCCAGCCTCATTCTCCAATAGAACTTGAGAAGAATCGAATTCCTTCAACATTCCATCTTCCAGAACCTGAAAAAGTAGACCAAATCGTGTTGCAAATTTCGATTTTGCTAAACTAGAGAACAGAGAGAGAGAGAGAGAGAGACAGAGACAGAGACAGAGATGGTCATAGCGGATGTGCCAACAAATTCATCGTGTGAACATCTCAGCATTTTGTATCGTGCTTTCTAGTTTCAAATCCCAATGGCGACGTATTTACTATTTCGTCATTCATTATCTACAGAACAGTACCTCAAGCAAAAAAAGTGTTGAAACTGAGGTCTGAAAAATTTAAATATCTGCAATGGCTGAGTCTACATAACTTACCATAACTCTGTCCGAGTCCATGATAGTCTCCAGTCTATGGGCTACTGTCAGGACAGTACAGTTCTTAAACCGACGTCGTATAGTTGCTTGGATGAGCTCATCAGTTCTAAGATCGAAGGATAATCTGAATGTTTTACATGTTACCAACAGAAAGGATTGGTAGAAATAGAGTCGAACTAGGGAAATTAAGAACAGAACATTTAAGAGATGATGGTGAATCATATTGCGGATCAAGTCAACAGCAGACAGAAATATATGGTGCTTCTTTGTATCTTTCATATAATGCAGATTGTTGTTTTAAGACAATACATGGAGATTTGAGGAAGTCACGAGTTTTATGTTCTTTACTTTTATTGTATCGCAAATTTCGTACACCATGGACCAGCACGTGGCTGTTGGGTCAGCATACTATGTCCGACTATGTTTGCTCCAACTGCTAGTGTTTGCTATAAGATCAGTCGCAATTACTCTCAGAATAGTCTCAAGTCCTCCCTCCCACCACGAATATCGCGGTCTGGCGGTGTGAGGTCTGGCGGAGAGATGAGATTGAGGGAATGGAATAGATTAAGGATAACTGCCTTTCCAAAATGAAGATGAAAAGCGTCGTTCCTGTTGAACAGACTCAACAATGTATTAAACTACGACAAACCTTCATACGCGAAAGTAGACACACACATCTGCATCGGATGGCATTAAAAAATGATGAGTCATGATTGGCATAATATCAATGTTTAGATTCTCTAAATCTACATGTAATAATATATAAGCTGCTAGTATTCCCACTGAATGTTTTGGAGTGTTAATAATAAAAAGTCTCCCAAACCTGTAGAATAAGGAAATAATATTCGACAATTAGAAACTTCAGAATAAGTATTACTCACTGGAGATCCACGTTGGCCGTAGCCTCGTCTAGGATAAGGATTCTGTTTTGCCTTAGAATTGTCCTAGCTATACAGAGGAGTTGACGTTGGCCAACACTAAAATTTCTGCCTCCTTCCGCGATATCACAACATAGCTGTCCCGGTAATTTCGCAATTATTCCCTTGAGTTGGACCTGCAATTAAAAAGTATTCATGAACAACATTTTCAATTTGAATAAATGACTGATGGTGATATAAATTGATCTCTAGTGGAACAATAAAATGCACCATTAAAAGGGTATGTATAAGTCAATCTGGTCAATCACCCTGGTTCAACTGGTCTTAGACTAGCATGGTCCCATAAATACCGCTATCGAATCTCACAACAGAAGCAGTATTAATCAAGGGAAATATAGATGTAGAAATATGGGAACGCGACTCGATGTTTGAGACCAATGGCTGTTAGATGAAAGGAGTTCAGCGTCTGATAAGTGTAAAGCGGTTCAAACTAGTAAGATTCGTTCTTATACATTGTAATCTACTTAACTACATACTGCTTAATTGTAAATTATACTTTCTCAAATTTGTTGTGAAATGACAAATACATCACGACCTCCATACCTATTTAAGGACTCTAGTTCCAATCTCCGGTGAAAAAAAAACACGATTGTGTATTACAGTTTGAACATTTCCATTCTTATACCGAAATAGTTTATGGGGAAAAGTTTCCCCCTTTCACGTTCAACAAAGAATGTCAGCGGGTGCTAGACTGAAATCGGATTAACCCCTGCCCTGCTATAGAGGGCGTGATCGCTACCGGGATTATACCGTTACACTGACTGGTAAGTTTCATCTAGGGAACCGATAAGAAAACGGAAACTATTCCACTGTGCATCATAGCTTTTCTTCCGGTTGTGATTTGCCACGTATTTGTTTTGTAAATTACAGGACAGTGTGTTCCGTGAATCGTAGCTCACCAATCCATAATATTCAGCAATATCTGTTGCGTCACCCCTCGTTTGTTGGGTTTAATATTTTCAGCATTTATGTAAATTTGATTTCTAATGACATCTAAACCATGAATCCAAATCTTTTAAAAATTAGACTACGTGATCAACACTTAACAATGTCTCTCATATATCAAATTGTTTTACTCGTTCGAAGATATAAAATATTGAAATTATAATTTGCATAAACGAATACTGATGAGCGATATAAATCTGGCGATAGGAACTTCATAAGAACCTTCGGCACTTTCTCGATAATCGTATGCCTGTATTAAATTTGGTGTTGATGGTGAATTTTGCGTACGATCTTTCAATTATAGACGCATAAAGTCTTGACGGACGAAAGTCTGTCATTGAATGTCTCGACGCATTCCTGGATGATTTCTTCGATACAGTCGGTAACTGAGATTTCAAGAATACAGAAAACATTCATTGTTGGAAACGCTGTAGCTATACGAAAGGATGGATCGTACAAGGGAAGCCAAGTGATGCGAATTGAGTGTTGTTCAAATCAAAAGCATTGGATGCTTTTGTCTTACAAACACATTTGTACGCCTTTATATTTCAGTTTGTGGCTTTTTGGATTTGGTGCAAAATGTGTCCTGCGGAGGACGTGTTTCTGTTGTGGGAGCGGAATTTATTAATTTGCAAAGACTGCACAGACAATCTCGGAACTGAATCTATGTGGTAACAGCATATTTCTGCTCAAATGTTGTTGAGAAGTTCTGATCAACTGCTGACTATACTATGTCTACAATGGCGTGGACCCTTTCAGGCCTGCCATAGCTGGAGGGGGACACTTCACCCCCATTTAATTTCCTTATCCGTTGAGGTAGTGGGCTGTAACTTTCCACAATATATATCTGAGTCACGCGCTACAAGAAAATGTAAAACAATCCATGATGTCCGCCACGGTGACGTCACGTTGACGTCATCTTACCAGAAGCCATTTTTGCTTATTTTTGACCGATTTTCCGATTCTTTCATTTTTCGATATCTTTTATAATAAATTAATTAATATGATCGACAAAAAAGTAATGGTAACAAAATAAATTATTTTCATACCATTTTGGGCAAACAATTTGAACAGAAAGAGTCGTAGTAGCCGTTATTTTGAATTTTTCCATGATCCTTTGCACCTAGGATTATGCAAATGGCCGTAAACTGATTCCAATAAGATCACATACCTCGTCTAAAGTATTCCATATATCTTCGTCAGAATATTGTTCTTGGAAATCCAGGTTTTTCCTTAGTGTCCCGGCAAACAGAATCGGGTCCTGGCGAATAATCAAAGTAATAACAAATATTGAGCAAACATGCTTGTCGATGTATAAGATGAACTTTTTTCAATATGTACGGAATCCAGAAATCACTTGATCTTTGACCAATTAAAGTAACATAACTTTAATGAAACGATGAAAATACAGGATACGTACCTGCGGTATCACTGATATCTTTGATCTCAGCTCATGAAGGCCTATCTGTGTTATATCTATACCATCAATGATGATCGTCCCTGTTGGTTCCGCCAAACGGAAGAGAACAGACAGTATTGAGCTTTTACCAGCGCCGGTTCTTCCCACGATTCCTATCTGAGTGAAAATGCACGGAACATAATTATTGCACCTCGTGTTGCAGTCGCCTTTGCAGAACGTAAACAGTTAGGCTTCGGTTCTTAGCGACCTCTGAATGAAGGCTATCGTATCTTCTTCTCGGGGCATGTAAGTGGAAGTATACGGTGGATGGGAGGTAGAGGTTAAACACCAACGTAGAAAACATTGCATTGACTTTGAAACGTGAAAGATTCTTTCGCCAATGGAGTAATCGGACTATCAGTAATACATGCTAGGCACCACTTTATCGTGCGAATGCATTCATTCAATCAGTATTCAAAGCAACTCACGCACCAAAACTAAATTCCCGAAGCCTGTGTCAATGATATTAAAGAAATACTGATCTCTTTTGATTTAGATATACATTCTTTGATTCAGGGGTTAGAGAACAATTGACCTGACCAAACGATATACTGATAAGAAGTCAGATGATCCCACATGCCGATATTCTGAATGCCTGTCTCCCAAGGACACCGAAGGATGAACAGCTATTCCTTTGATGTTCTCTATCTCAACTAAGATTTTACTAACACGAACAAATAATCTGGTCAGCTGGATAGTATATATAGGTTAGTATACCAGATTATTTGTTCGTGTTAATACTATCGCCTGGATGACTCAAAATATCCATTCTAAGATTTTACTGTTTATGTTCATGTGAACTCGTTGACTTGGAATGACCACACGGCTCTAGCACCGATGTGGAGGCTAAGAATGTCCAGTGGCTAAGAGTATCCAGGTCCTATCTCCTAACCCAGCTAGGACATTTTTCTCTTCATTGGGGACAATGTCCGTCCTTGGTTGCAATAGAAAAGTATACGAAAAGGGGCACTAATCACCAGGACATTCTTATCCATCACACCGGCTTAAGCGATGCCCTACAAATTGGTCGCAGGTTGAAGAAGATGTCACTATTCCATTGTTTTGATCTTATGTACTCACTTTCTCCCGGGCATTTATATTACAGGAAATATTTTTCAAGACAAGGGGTCCATCGGAGTAATATCTGAGATTGATATCCTTCATCTGTATTTCTCCACATGACGGCCATTGTTCTGGTGGGGGGATTGCAGAGGTTCTCGGCGGCTCAGTCTCCAGCTTTGTATAAGAAATAATTCTTTCTACGGAAGTCATCTAGTTAAACAGAAAACACAAAACAGAAAAATAGTTCAAACTACACTCTCGATTTTCGATTCACCTACAATGGGTTATCACCACGGACACCTGCAATCCCTGGGTATAGATGACCCGTGAGTTTATATCAAACGCCATCGATTCTAGAGTTGGATTCACTTCATATAGGGTGCAGATTACTGGTAATAAATTCAGCCTCCCTTGATGTGTGTTTCGAGACTAGGTTGCTTCGTGTTTGAAGTCGTGATAGTTTGGTCCCCTTATTTTCACAGCAAAATACTGATTGTGTTATCGGTCATGAATGGTACTGATCAAGCAAATCCCTTAATTTGGGTGTCGAGACAACGTTGCTTCGTGTTTGAAGTTGAGATAGTTTGGTCCCCTTCTTTTCACAGCAAAACTGACTGCGTTATCTGTCACGTCCAATATAATACAATTGCACGTTTGCATGCAGTTCCATGCATACATTTTAAAACAAACACACTACGTCGGTTTGGTAAGAGAGTGTAGCCGTTCTTGCGATACATTGCTCAGGGGATTTATATTTCAATACATTGATCTGCTACAGCGCCTATGTTAAAAACCCTAACACGGTTTAAGTTAGTCAGACGTTGTACTCAAACATGGCATAGGAAGTATTAAATCACTCCTGCTGGAAATAAAATTAAGCAAAACGCCTAAATGTATACCCAGCTTATTTCATAGAAAGGACATGTACTTACATGATTGTCGAGTTCACACCAAGTTCGCATGATATACTCGAATGTATCTGCCATTTTCACGATGTTAACGAGAGATAACGCAATCATAGCCCCATCAATATCTAAAAGTACATCAAACTAAAAATGTTTTGATAGGACAAGGACAGTAGACACAAATAAATGTATGAAATGGAAAATATTGCCTAAGACAGATCTCACCTAAATTTTATGATAATACTATGTGCGCAGCACATGTCGGTTAATATCAAATCTGTTCGTCCTTCAAAATGAACACACAAGAAGAACAAAAAAGGTTACAGATGAAATGGGATTGGACCAATAAACTAAACGCGAATTTTAACAGCAACCCAAATGCACACGGGGCAGTAGATCCTGCTCTCTTTGTGATTCACTCTCTATACTTTTCATTAGTCTTTTCTTGTATGGCAAGCCTTAACTTTGCACTGAATTGGTTGCCTGGCTACAGAGCCATTCTACCATTGTGGTATATTTTTTGTCCTACACCCTCCTCTTGTGCAGTTATTTGCATGAGCTGGGAAAATTATTTTACAGGATACTTTCATCATGTATTATTTCTTTGTGCATTCACAAATAAAGATTTTATAGACGTTATTATGACTTATTTGCCTGTACTTAGATAAGTTTTTCTGTCTACCTATGTATTATAATCTCTTAATTTGGGATTATATGAGAAAATGTGGCAGGGCCTAAATCATGAATCAAGAATTCAGTTTAAATAGGAAAATTAAGTAGCACAAGCAGAACATTAAATTAGGAAAATGTCCAGTAATGTTCATCTCCAAAAAGCAGTTCCTTTAAAGAATGTCAACACAGCTACCGTGCATGCCGTGTGCAGTCATAAATCAACAGACTATGCTGAATGTTCCGATGGGCTTATAATATTCTTCCTATATCTAGGTAACTACAAATGAAAGTGACAATTCATTTTGGAAAACTTTCCCGTCCAAAATATACCGGCATTCTATCAAGCAGATATGGAATACATACGCCTTTATAAGGCGGAATTGTAACTCGTTTAATATAAATTACATGCTACTGAAAATCCCATAAGGGAGAAACGCGTATGGCTTCAATACAGTACTCCAGTTCGTCATACTGCGAAATAGATGTCGGTCTGCTTGGCAACCGAATTAACACCCCGAACTGCCAGGTGTTAAAAGTGGGTAAAGACATCTATTCGTATGCCCGACACAAGGATGTTCAATTAAGAATGTCCATAATTTAAAGAAATGAAACAGAGGACAACTGTGCGAGAGTGATATAGGAGCTGCTGTTTATTCGAAAGTTCCCCAGTACTTAATCACGGAAATCACTTATCCAGTCTAATTATTCGCTGTCGTAATTCAATATACGAGAATTTTATATCTCCATTATCCGATCATTATAGTGGTAGTACATTTTACTGTATATCTTTTGTTATCTCCATTTTGTTAGATACTGAATTATGTTGTATACACATGTGCTTATCAGAAGCTGTAACCAATATGAAGCTTTGAAATAGTTGTATCCACAGACGCCTGCTTACTTCACTCGTTTAGCCCATCATTCAAAACATTTAGTAATACCATGAAGCGCAAGTTGCTGGAAGCAGCATGTAAATACGTGAATGAATCGATTTGTCTGAGATCAGTAGTGGTGTTGATTTCTACTCGGATTTTATTTTCGGTCCAATGATCTGAGAGTACTCTATTATTAGCGTTTTAGAGAAGGGATTTTAGGGGAATTTTTCCAATATGAACCCGTGAGGATGGCATGCTCTTTAGAACCAGAAGATGAACCGGATGCGCCAGCTGTAGCATTTGAGTCGCTGGTCTGGGACAAAATTAGTAAACGGAAATTGGCAATCAGGGAATCTGATTAGATAGCTGAAATAGTTGAAGGTTTACTACCCGGCACAGTTAATAAGTATGACAATACTTTGTCAATCCGCTGAGAGAATCACACCAAGACAAATACAGATAAAGATTATTTTAAGCATGTATTCCCAAAAAGAAAAATATTATCATACCGTCCTTGAGAAAAAAGCAGCTGAAGGTGGTAACATTCAAGAAGATGACAACCGCCAAGACACATCTAACACCGAAACCACGGAAGGCTGCAGTGTATGTATAATATGCTGTGGTGTGTTTGTTCTGGAGAGCACCAAATGTTTTCTTGAACTGAGATACCAGATGAAATGCCCGGATACTTTGGAGACCAACCAGGGTATCTGATACGTGCGAAAGAACTGGACTTTTTGCTAAAGAAAGAAGAAAACATTTAGTCACCATGCATAAAGATAAAGTGCAATTATTGAATAATATAGATACCCATTCTCATAAATGGTGACATAGTTCATGAGCTAGAAGAGTATCGGTGTGACGAATGCATACAGTGTCCAAGAGACAAATGTCCTACCCCGGAGGCCAGTGTCCCCTACAGTACATTTGCACTTTGGCATTTGTGTCACGAGTTTATAGAATATAACTGACTGGAGACTGAGGGACTTGGAACAGTGTGGTGCATAATTATTCAAACAAACATTTCGTAATATATTTTCAAGGCGGAATAGAAATACGCCACAATATTAGGAAATGGTGAAGTTAACGAAAATCAGCTTCGAGGTGAATTTTTGTCTCATCCATGTATATTCGTGGTTGAAGATCACGAGAGAATACATTCAAGATGTTCAGGTCATACTACCCAAATTTGACTTCAGGAGTTTCCAACTGGAATAGCAGATGGATTTTCTGAATTCCTAAGCTCTCTTTTCCAAAAACGGTCCTGAAACTGCACTGATCATCAGTATGATATCCCAGGAACCCAACTGTGGTTGCATTATTGAAACATTCAGTTACTGGCGAATAGGTTTGGTGGTGTGCATAAAAATGCGTAGTTCGTCCGAATACATCTAACGGCTTCATATTGGAGGAAGGATGAGGTGGGGCAGGGCATATTGGACCCCGTAATATACGTCATAGGGAGTGCTATATTCAGCCTCTTCTTTTGTCTGTGATTTACCGGAGGCCCAGGTATCAAGCTTGTGTTGCATCAACACTAAAACTGTTATTGTACAAAGATGTGTGTTAATATACCCAAACAATGGCTTTATCCTGACGCAACTCCAGTTTCAATTGATACAATAGAGGTTTTTGTTCATATCATGCCAGTCTGTGTTGATGCAGCATAGAAGTATCTCGTTGGTGATATAACAAACGCCTGTATAGATACAACCCACGGCTGCGCTGATACAACACTTATGTGTGTCGATACAGCACGAGTTCGTGTTCATAAATGGCAATCACCGTGTTGATTATACACGAGACTGTGTTGATACAATAGAAGTTAGTGTTTATGCCACATAAGGTTGTTTTAATACAAACGAAAGGTGTTTAGTGAAGAAGTATGGTGGCTGATATCTGCTATGTCGTACCATCGTACTATCGCCCTGTATCTACTAGAGCAATGGTACGACGCGATGGTACGATGGTACGTTGAAACCACGGTGTGTATTCAAACTTAATACGATAGTGAGATGAAAACAATTAAAAACCAAATCAAATTAACATAATTTATTTGCGCATGAGATTCGTTTGATCAATCGTCGTGGGCAACTCTTCTGAAGCGTGATGGTACGATGGTACAATGGCATGATGATACCATGGTACGCTGATATGATGGTACGATGACACGCTGCGATAGTACGATGGGAGAATTTCCATCACATCATCGTACCATCGCATCGTGTCATCGTACCATCGCATGGTACCATATCGCATCGTACCGTCGTATCATCGCATCGTACCATCGCCCCAGTAACAACAATACAGCGATAATACGATGATACGACATGGGAGATATCAGATATCTCCTGACGATGAGTAGGTACTAATTAGGCTACATTGTCTGATCAATCATTTCGTCCTTATTCCTAAATATCAACCTTTTTCTCTCAGCTCTACTAATCCTGGGCGGGAGACACTTCTCTCGGCCATCTCCAATTCACCCCCCCCCCCCCCCCCACTTAACAAACCCTACGAAACGATAGAAAATTGGAATTGACACTTCTTCACTTTGCAGCTCATCATTCTATTACCTCTTGCAGAAGCATGGGGGGAATTCAAATGCGGCCAAGTGTGTCACCAGAAAGCCTTTCTGTCGTTTTTTTGGATGATTTGACATATATTGCGCATTTGTCCTCCTTGAAAATTATTCATTTCGATTGACATTGTGGTTCTGTATGCTATTGGTTGGTTTTCAACAGGAAAGAATTCGTTCAAAATAACCCTGGCCGTCCCGCCTCAAAACACATTCATCAACCCGGCCGTTCCACACTGGTGCAGGCTGGGTTAATAAAGTTCTTTCGAAATATACTTTATTTACGTAAAAATATAATAAAATGCCCTCTCGAGTATTTGGTAACCTTATATGCACCGAACGAATTCGACATAGCTTGTGAAGATTATTTCCCTCAATGAAGAAACAAATATATTTTTACAAATATGTATCTTGGTATCAACGCAACGCATGCTACAGCTGATCAAATATATGGAAAACTATCTGTTTTCAAAGTTTTATTGACGAAGATTGAACCCACAGTTTGCAATATAGAATTTCGGCAGTCCACCTATACCATTGAGACCAAAGGTATGGCTGGCCGTAAAATGTATGATGTTTGCCGTGCCGTAACATTTTCTGATTTAACCAGTTTTGTGGTAAGTTACAAATCTCCACGAAGTCAGCACTATCCGCCTCGTGATTCCCGGGAGTTCCCTATACTGATATAGAATCATCAACTCACTACAGTTTTGTGATTTTAAATTTTGATATATTCTCGTGGACCTTAACTTGAATTCGTACGACTTTCCACGGGAGATTCGATGGGCGTTATCAAGCAATTACTCGTATTCAGTAAGATAATATTTCATTCTGTACTATGTTTTTTTTTACTTTTTTTCGCATTTTATATACACCGAACGAATTCAACATAGCTTGTGAAGATTAATGTATTTTATAGGCTATTATGATATTATTTCCCTATTTATAATATTATTAAATTATTTATTATCTGTTTTCAAAGTTTTATTGACGAGGATCGAACCCACATTTTGCAACATAGAATTCCGGCAGTCCACCTATACCATTGACACCAAAGGTGTGGCTGGCCGTAAAATGCTTGACATTTCTTATCTGTTTCATTCAATTGACAACATGTAGATCAACCGGACTCTAGTCGTCCCGGACTGGAGGCTTCTATAGCTCTGGTAGCGCCCATAGTCTGCCATGTACCATGACCCGGGCCTATATATATGGGAAGGGACATCTCTATCCAGATTTCAGTTACCCGGACACCAATGATATCACGCCACTGGTTTCTGCTGATAGTGGATAACCGTTTCCAAGTGTGGACTTTCCCGGTAAAACATTCTATTTTATCACCTTATCTCTATATAGTATTACATGATCTGCTGACTATGTCAGATTAACAACTTCGTGAGAGAAAACAAAATTCCATTCCAAAGATGGTGGCCAGTAAGTGCTTGATTTACACAAAAGCAATACATAACCGATCATTCTGAATTTGCCCCAAAATTATTCAAATCGAGACATTCGGCGAGATATTCCCTTTCAAAGTAAATCGAATGTTACAGGACGTTTACACTTTATTGAAACCGCTCCCTGGAAAACGGATCTCCAATAACCACTTCTCATAAGGATACAACACTTGTCAATGTGTCCATCCAGGACCAAACAGTCAAATTCGTGATGGGTAAATAGCTACATAAATGGTTAATACTACAGAGGGAAATGGCCTATACTGCCTAAAACACGCACTAGTTAAATCCTCAAAGGCGCGAACACTGAGCAAAGAGTACTTGGATAACAAGCGATAGTTCTGGTCCCCGTGAGGAAAGAAATGTAGAGTTAGTTCGGGCCGCAAACGAAAGATATGTCCACATATGACGCAGTGTCGTATCGAGCTTTACCCCAATAAATATATATTGATAACGAAGTTCGCTATGTCTTGAATTCGAATGAACACGTGCATTCAAAATAAGAATGGGATTCAGCACCCGGTATTCTACAGAAAACCACCTGGAGACCTAAAACAAATAATACTCGTCAGTGATACTGTCAGAACTAACCCATGTATGCAGAGAACTTACCAATCGACTCTATGCGTTTGATGTCGTTGGTGGCCTTCCCACAATACCTCTTCACCATCCCCAGGGCGACAGCAAATGGGATTAAAGGAATAACCATCCACACATTGACGTAACAAATGAAGACAAGGTATCCCAACAACCTCCAACTTAACTGTGAAGAATCGAAAGTGGAAAATATTGATAAATCTGTGCACATTATAAATCCCTGAAATATACTCTGATAATGATCAGTCCCGCGCATTGGATTTCAAACCATAAACTAATTCGTGGGTATATCGTGCCTCAGAAATCCATCATGATCGCAAAAACACTAATTCATGTAGACTGGTCGAGTTATAACAGCATTGAAAAATCAAACTGTGGAATTCAATAGAGAAATAATACAGTTATGTCGTAACGATTCGTCACGAGGAACAGCATGCTATATATCAAATATCACCGGATACTGTATATCGTTTCTTTCCAACAGTTAAGTCGTTTATGAATACATGTAGATTAATTTTGTTTAACCACTGGGTTATTGATAAGATGATAATAGCAGTGAAGATTACCAGAAGATAGTTCTGTACTTGTAATGGTAGCGCGTATTCCATCAAGCCAATATCTCTGGAAAATCGGTTCAGAATCCTTCCTGAATATGAGTAAGACGAAAGATTGGTGAAAAATTTCACTGTTAACTAAGGTGTAATGAAGGAGGGACCAAGACATAATGTAAAACAACGACCAACGTGTACAAATGTAGTGCCATCTCTATTTCAGGCTGGATGGGTGACCGGGTGCTGTACTGACTGGGCTGATCAGTGTCCAGAATAATAGGAACTGTGGACACTCTCGTGTTCTGGCACATGTAGGCACCGTCGTGATATGACTGAAACAATGTTGAAACCGACGTTAAATCCTACTCACTCACTCACTCTATTTCAGGCTGTTTCTTCAAAATTTCACATCTCCAACGAATTTCCTTGTACATTCTCTACGACCGTGATGAAATCACAAAGAGTTATAGGAGAAGCTTACAATGAAGCTTTAGCTGGATATTTATATGGATTTTTCCCTCAGTGTGTTACCTTTGTGAACCGAAAAATTGATTTACTCAGGTTTACTAGAAAAGTTATCAGCTTGCCAAAGAAATATTCGTATTCTGAATTTTCTTCGAGAGCAGAGGAGTGCAAAAATATAGTAACAAGTGTTTGAAAATGGGTATTTGTTTGTTCGTGCAATTTGCTGCTATTCTTGGAGAAAATTCCCTCGGTAAAACATAACGCCTTTAACCCAAATGAGCTCAAGATATACAAATTCCGTGGATGTGATACTGAAAAATCGTTTTGGTTAAAAGTGTCATATTTTTATAATGTAGAAATATGTCAAAAATACTTGGAATGCTCCCCAAGGCTGAAGTTCGCCGTACGGTAATTCGTCATGCACGTGATTTCACAAACAGATCAGCGTAGAAAATGATTTTAGGTTCGAATCACCAATTCATAATTTTCTTTTTTTTTCTTTTAGTTTTCTTTTTTTCCTCATCTTGATTGTGGGTGAACCACTAAGTAAAATAATTATGTTATTATTCATGAATACCACATTTTCACACACACATATCAGCATTGATCCAACTTGTGCAATATTTATTACACATATACAAGAATTCCATGGAAGGGCAGCGGAAATATAGAAGATATATGAACGGGAAACGGGAAAGACGAAAATTACAATGAACATTATTCCAAGTGTGAGGCCAATACAGGAAATTTCCCGATTCACAGGAGTCACGATAATTCTTCAAGATGTCCTCACTACAATATACTTATTTCATCATATATAGATATTTGTAGATGCTTACAGTATTGCCAATAAAACATTCTCTTATTTCTAAAATGATCCTCAACAAGAAGTCGGCGCTGCTGTCACAAGTTACTTTGATTTTACCATTTTTTTTTCAGAGATTTCCTTATTTATTCTGACACTGAATTATTGGTAGACATTTGTCAGTTTCGAATAGGGTATATTAATATGTCATTATTGTAAGTAAACAGTTGGGCTGTTCATGAGAATATGTATGGTATCCGGAATTTCTTATTAGACGGCAACACTGGACTGACTCGGTGTTGGGAATTTCACAACATTACGTAACACTGTATCGGCCGGCTCGGATTGAGACAATATATCAACAGAGAGCGATGCTGGAATCCATCTAAAGTCATCCATCTCCTTTGACACATTACTGTATTTTGTATCTTCTAATCATATATTATTCACCGCGAGTAAAATAAAAATAAAATAAAAATAAAAATAAAAACTCACCGGCTGGGTTAGTGTCGAAGAAACGCATTCTAGCGCTCATGGCGACGGGGAAACTGTTCTCGTGTAGAGTCTTGCCCGCCGTCACGATTGCATATCCTACACACTGGTGACTTACAAACATGGCTAAGATAGCCGTACAAAGCATAACGGTATAAAGCATGCCATATTGGTTGATGGTGCTGCAAGATACTTCTTGGACATTCGATGGGTAAGAGCCATATGACGCATTCCAGGTCGAGTTTAAATTGTTCAACTGTGATAAGTTAAAGTCGCATGATGCCCGATCTGTCCTAGGGAAGAAAATTTCATTCATACTAAGCTAGGTTAAGTGCATCTAATTATATTGTGTTTTTTTTAACCAAACTCGAGTCAGACTGTCAACCATATTTTTATAAAATCATTTCTATTTGAACACGGGATATCCTCCGAATGAGGTATATCACGGATATGTCAAACCATGCTCTTTGGAAGACGAACGCGTCCTTGTGGAGAGTCGCGTAGATTGGCAAGCTCTCTTGTTTTTCGTAGTGCATTTGAGACGAAGATGGATTCTCAGCAGGATAAGTAAGGCACTGTGCAATGAGGAATGCAGAGAAATGGGGAATGGGCGGGACGTGACAATATGCGCGGAGTACCATGTATAAGTTGATAATTGTAATGATGCAAGGACTCCCGTTAACCCTCTCTGGTCTGGGCTTTTTGGGACCTGCCAGCCCGGAGGGGACACCATACCCTTGAGCGCTACCAGAAAATGTAAAATAATTCAAGCTGGTCGCTATGATGTCAATTTCCCACAAAAGGCATTTTTTGTCGATTTTTCAGTCATTTTTTTATTTATGTGATTTTTCAGCAAAAACTGCATGATAAATTAGTAAATATTGATCTGATGTGAAAAAGAATATTTTTGTCCACTTTTCCAGGCGCAAAAGCAATAATTTTGTAGAAAAATGACGAAAACATCACTTCGCTGGTACCCAAATGGCCGCCATTTAGAATTTACCCATGTTCCTCTGCTCAGGCGGTTATGGAAATAGGCTCAAAATGACCCCAGTATGACAAACTACAAAGCCATTGAGTGCCAGGTCTCATTTTTGTCGTTCCGGAGATAACACAGAAAGTTTGGTAGGGTGGGGGGCATAATGGTCTCCCAGGCCTGATAGGGTTAATAGGTCAGTGATTGGGTTGCTCGCGGAGTTGCGCTAATCCGGTAAAATATTCGAAACTCTGAGACATCCCAGAGACCTTGTGCCTGAAAAACACTTCAGCTGTGACATTTCGCCATTTAGATTTATTATACCAAAAGAAGATTCAATCTTACATTAGAAAATTACGTAATAAAAATGACTGAATTTGACCGACAAGTGGGAAACAAGCCGTTAAATGAAATAAATAAATTGAAAAAGTCAACGAGGATGCCGAATGTCTCAACAAATCACATAAACTTCCAATGTCAAATATCGTTCAGGTTAATAGCTACCTACGATAGACCCTGTGAATCGTCGCCTTTTAGTTCTATGAAGTGTGAGAACGTATTTTTCTGTTAATTTGAGTCTGAAACAATAGAATCATGTATGCAGCATACGGTTTAGAATTTTCTTGGATAACTTATACAAGAGGGTGCTTCAAATCCGACAAGTGCGCGTTCGCCCTTCGAAGACGCGTTTGTCTCTCTAGGAGCGTACTTTGACTGAACAGCGTGTAAATGACGGCGTGGCTGATATTACTCACAGTACACGAACGGTACACGTGAGAGCTATACCCCTGTTCGATGAACCTCCAAAAAAACTCTTTGCTTGGCTGAAAGTTCTTCTAAATTTCACCATAAGCCAATGATAATACGGATTTCTTTCTGAAATTCATACTTGTTACACCTTAACCGAAACAGATCACGAGAATAATCAGTAGAGCACTAATGCATTGTGGAGGGTCGGGGATTCCCATTCCATCGATGGCTTATTTATCTTTTCTCTCAGATATCAGTTTGTATATGAAATCGCTTCACTGGTGGACTGTTTGTTCCTTCGACGAGTAAATATCGAATATGAATCTTCTAGGTAAACAGCGATCTATAACATGTAACCTGTTAATATTAACATGATTTTCCACAGAGATGAGGCATTTTATATTGAAAACTCACCATCTAACCAAAAAGACATCGGCTGAGAGAAACAATGCCTGAGAAGATAAGAGAATAGTGGTTAGATTTTATAACAAAAACTGATTTTTCATCAAACCGATATAATATATGTACATACAAGACTGTAGTATCTTCTTCAAACAAATGAGATGAACATTTTCATTTGAATTTAAAAAATTTAATAGAGTGGCTGGGATAGGTGTTACAATGCTGTCATATTGATATGGCTGTCTTTTCCTTGGCCCTTGCCATGTTTACCAATCCCAAAATAACTCCGGACAAACATAATACAGGTCGGTGTCCAAATGGTCTATGCCACATATGTTTATTAAATTGCAGGCTGTGACAATAACAATCGGACAGTGAGGGGACTTGATTTTGCTGTGGATACGTACATGAAATTAAAAAAATTTGTGGTGAGCCATTACAATACAATTTCATTTCCAATATAAGACCTACTCACATTTGTGTTAACGCAACATAAACTTGTGATCAAATTTGATAACGTGGACGGGAAATGAGGTTAAAGTACGGATGCCATGAGAGTTTGAGGACGCGAGGAAATTTCGTACAAATGGCGGCATTGCTCATTCGAACGATCTGAAAGAAACTGTTTCATCATCTGGCCCACAATAGGTAACAATGGCATTAGATTGCTAATCAGGTTAGTAAACACGGAGAATGGTCGTTATGTGTTATACGATCGATAGACGTAGTTTGGTCCAGTTGTAATGTCCAGTTTGGTAAGTCTTGAAAATGACTCATCATCTAATTTGTTTCGTACATTTTAAACGGTTGGCATTTATTCCGTTGATATTTATAACCCGCTGGAATATTTTCTTGGATGTGTGACATGTTTCAAAAAAGGATTTAGTTGCGTTGAATACTATTAATTTATGGTGTCTATAAACTTTTCCATAAACTCTGGCTGGGTTTTCTTCCAATTTCTTCACAGGTCAATAAACATCCCTGATTTCCTTTTTAAAATTGACAACATCTTTCAAATCGGACAATGCAATACGTCTCTCAATTGTACAACACCATATTCCTCGTGTTTGCTCACCTCTGATTCGTCATATAGATGCTATTGTTGTCAAATAGATTGCTAAATTAAAGGAATACAATGGTGTGTGGTGTGTTGATATAACACAGATGTGCTTATGTATATGGAACAAAACATTTGGGATTGTGAACCTAATGTTATTTCGGTACAAACACAAGTGTGACTTGATTTGTTCTGAATACGAACTTGTGTTCTATAAATACTCCCTCGTTTTGGATCGCTTTTTACTATCAGTCGCTCACATAATTCACCATTTTACAACAAATGACTTGATAGGACAATTCCATCATCGTCGCTCTGAAATATTTGTGTCTAGTACCGCTCGAAACGGTGCAAGGGCCGTGTGGTCATGCTGGTCAAGATGTCCAAATAAACATCTACAACAAAAGCGCTGCTGGGATACATATTATCACAGGAATCAAATTCTTGTATTTTTTTTAGAAATATGCAGTCAGTATATTTGTCTTGGGGTCATATGAATTCTTCTCAGTACGCCAGCATCATTTTCTACCATCCATTAATTGTTGCATTTTACAGTGTGTACACCGTAAGTTTGTAATGTGTGCAAACAATATGTTGTAGAAAATTTCAACAAGAGTCCTTTTGTTAAAACAAAAAAAAATACAATCGTCAAACCAAGACGCAAGTGATGTGTTGAAAAGTACACAAATTTGTGTTAAAACAACGTGTGTGTAAATCGACCACCGGATAACGTTTTCCTCTAAAATACGATTACCTCGGCGCCTATTGCTGTGATCAGGTATACCGGAAAGAGAAACCAGGCTTTTGTTGCCTTTATATACTCCCAATATGCACTGATACCAATGTCTCCCTCTTCCTTGTCCTCGTCTTCAACTTTTTCTTTCATGCCATCGGTCTGATAAAAAGGAGAAAAAAATACAAACCGTTTTGATATGTTTCATAGAGGCTAAATATTTTAAGCTATTTGCCAAAACCAATGAGTTATGTAGAGCAAACGGCTAAAAGACGTCGTAGTTTGCATCGTCTGTCTAATTATAAAAACAATAACAATATTTTCGTTATTTTGAAATTACAATATCTTAGAATAACACATATTCTAGTGTTGAAAATTGGTAGAGTCACATAAGATATCCGAACCAGCGACCCCCAGAGTAAGGCACCTAATCGCCAGCACTATATGTCGGCGATCTAAACCACTAGGTCAACTGACCTCCCCTAAAAATAGGAGGTAGCAGACCGGTGGTCTCGAAAGCAAACTTACAGCACCCCTCTGATACCGTAATGACACAGCTCCCATGATGAATACGTAAGAAGATTGTTTTTGTCATTTAGAAAAGGATCGTAGACAGTAACAGTCTTTTCGTTATTTTATGATTACACTATCTCAGTGTATCAGAAAATAATGTCTGAGCACAAAATATCCCAAATTGAATGGAAAGATTGTGTATTATTAAGTTTCAGGATTTATTTCTCAAGTTTATGAAGCATTTTCCATATTTCTAAGAGAAAATATAGCGCAAAACTACCAACAATGTTTGCTTTCAACTACTTTTTTGAAAGCGGAAAAACAATCGCGGCTTCCATATTGACGAATGGATGATCACTTGAGTTACTTTGGAGTTTAATGATCGAAAATCCTGTTAAAGATGGCAAAGTCATTAAAACAAAAATGGCTAGTGGGGAAGTTGTCGATGGGATATTCCATATTAATCGATATAACTAGCAAGTGTTTTATACCCACATTCTCGAAAACACTCTTAGATTACTATGAAGAGGGAAAATTAATTTTGGAAAAAAATCAACTTGACCCTTATGTCGTCACCACTGCTGCCATGGTAGCGTTTTGTACGAATTTGTCGATGTTGCATGACATAAACGAAATGGATAGTTTCAGATTTGTGTAATAGAAGGTAGCGAAGATTATAATAGCAGGTGAATTAAGGTATAGGCCGGACAACAACTTTCAGTAAGGATATAACCAATAATAGTCTAATATTGAGGCAAACAACAGGACAACGTAACCTATGGTCGGACACCCGTATTCCAAAAACGAGAGTTCATGGACGCCCGCTTTATTATACAAGCTGTCATTGAACAAGTGATACCGGATACTCTTGTCCGAGCACATCCAATTCCGACGAACAATCAATGACCAAACAACGTTCACCTTTCACATCGTATCTTCAAGATCCTCACCTTGGCCAGCTTTTCCTTGCAATCGATTTCCTTTGCAGTCATATCTTTCCCATCATTCAAGAAACTTGTCAATTCGACACCTTGCATTCGGAGTTCCTCATACCTTCCAACTTCCGTTATCCTCCCCTGAATTGAAGAAAAAAGAAAACAATCCAATCTCTGATTGATAATGACATTAATTTACAAGAAATGACCATCGACCATTATACCCATTAATCACATGAGTAGGACCTATGTTTTAAAGTCGACTCGTAGATCGTAGCGTAACTCTATACCGCACAGGTATTAAACAGCTGAAGAAACTTGAGATATCGGCACAGAATGGTACATGGATGAATCTAATCATTTGGGTAGAGAAATTATGAGCAATTATACTGCCAAGTCGTAGAATATATGTCTCTTTTTTAAAATTATTTACTTTATTTCCGTTACCTGCATCAAATTATCAATTTCATGTGGTTAATCAACACCATTTCTCATATATTCACACTCCAAATCCGATAAAAAAAACCCCACTTGTAACTGAGAAAGTAGCAATATCGATTAAATTTGGATCTTCGGCATGTATACCATTAAGACCAGTACTAACAAAGTGATATCTTGTTGTTCCGGAAGCTATATGCATTCATGCCAATCGTTTCTTACCTCCTTAACAATGACTATTCTATCCACGTATTTCAGGTATTGAAGTTGATGCGTCACCAATATCCGCGTCTTCCCCTTCAGTAACCCACATACACACCTGAAGAAGAAAAGTGTTGTCGATGTATGCGACAGCTGCTGCTCAATTTACTTCAAAAGCAATTTAGTTTTCGCAATGTAGAGATCTTATCGTTGTGGTAATCATGGCACTCTGGTGAGCAGAGCAAGTCGATACTGACTGGCCAGAAGACAAAAATACGTTTTAGGCCACGAATTCTATAAAGGTATATGAAGGCATCAAAACAATATTGAAAACGTGGTTGATTATCCCCATTTGCGGGCTAGTTCAGTGCCGTCCTATGCCATCGTCAAAACGTGATTAATCTGACGAAATAAATATTTAGCTACGCAATAGTCCAACCATGAAATAAAATGAAGACATAATGCATCTGGTTCAATTCAATCTTACCTTTCAAAGATGTGTCTACCAACCTCTGTATCTACCGCGCTCAAAGGATCATCTAATAGGTAGATATCGCTATCCTTGTATACAGCCCTTAAGGAAGAGAGAGATTAAGAGGATCCCATAATCATATATGGTCATGGGATGGAAATCAATGATCTGGCGATGGACAAATCGTCCTAACCAAGCTAACATTCTTGTTTGGGATGATGATTTCTCTGTAAGAGTGGGAATCGTTAATAAGTTAATTTTCGATTGCTATTTCCTTATGGTTTTAATGATTTACCGTAGTCAGTATCATTACGATTAATTATGAACAGCTCTTGGCTATGAACATTTTGGTAGTGCTTTGTACAGGCTCAACGGTATTATTCCTTGTAATTGATTTTGAGTTCCGTCTCGCTTACATTCATTGAACCTGAACGGTGAACGAAAGAAGCGGAAAATACCTAGTAAAATCTGAATGGAGCGGAACGTGAACGAAGACCGAAGACCGCTGAATGAAGACGACGAATGAAGGCCGAAGACCGCTGAATGAACACCAAGAACGAAGCGGTTAAACGTTGAACAAATAGCAAGCATCAGATTCGCCATTCAACATTCAACCGTCGTACATAATCAATGATCGAAAGATCTATTTAGTATGAAAGTTAGTATGATTTTGACTTAAAAATAATAAAAACACAAAATATTTTCTCACAAGAGAGAAGCAGTCATCACTGAATGAAGACCGAGAAGACCGTTGAACGAAGAACGAGAAGACAGTTGACCGAAGATCGTTGAACCTTCTTCTTCCGTATGCACCGTAGATCTTGTAGAGAATATATTCTCTACAAGATCTTAGTGTCTTACTAAACAGGTAAGTCAATTCAGTTCTCGTCTTTTCTATTCTTTGTGATTTGCGATCAGTATTGAACCGTTAGGCTACTGAAGCACTATGCAATAAGTGTATGTTTCTCTAGATTTTTACAACTTTTTCCTGTGTGCCGGTATTCTAGTGAAGAAATGTATGTATCAGGTATCGAATAATTAACGTAAAAGTAGTAGGTTCATTTAGCGATATCGTGTTACAATGTGCAGTCTATGATGAAACTTATGTACATAGGTACATTTATTACATTTTGCAAACTAATATTCTTTTGTATTATTTCAAATGTGTTATTATTAATGTCTGTGTGACTATCTTGTGTTATAGACTATCAACATAATTGCTTGATTGCTTCACACACAGTAAACCGAACATGTTTCTATTCCCGTGAGAACATCCTCCCCAGCATCACTGTTAGTAATGTTACGTTCTGGTCGACAGGCAACTGACCAGAGTCCAGTCTACCAGGCTTATTAAATTGACATCATCGTTAGTTTAATGCTAGTTTCAGCGCGCGCTGCATGGGGAATTTTCTCACCGTCATCTGATTGACATATTTCTATATAGTTTTAGTATTAAGATATATAGTTTCAGTTTAGACTGGGTTTTACAACTTTGAACGTCTGGAATAAACGCCATCATGTAGGCTTTCTAAAATTGGACTTTGCTTTTTTCCTGAATTAATATGAATTTATTTCAACAACAGCGGCAACTCACAATACCAATAAATGATTAACAATAACGACCACAATTTGAAACTATAGCCGCGAATGACACTACAAGATTCTAAACATTTGGCGAGTATGGATACCATCTCGGTTATTGGGCAAAGTACCTGACAGCATCAAACGTTAAAAACTCAGAATCGTCATGCAAAACGTATTCATACGTATACATCATTTCAACAGATACCTATGAATTTCCCTTTTTTCTACCATTATCTTCTGCATAACGCAGACATTTATCGGCTCCCATTCCTTAATATCTTCTTCCTCTAACCTCGATACTGTCCTGTAACATATACTGATTTTCAGGTCAACTGATGACTTTTGTCACCCCATTGATCATGTACTGGTATGCTATGTTTTCTGAAGAGCGGTTTACGGTACAGGTTAAGAACATGTGCTCCATAAATGAGAAAAGTGCGATTATTGTTCTTTGAGTGATCGTAACCCCTCAAGTAAAGTTTCCATCAAATGAAGGACCATTGCAAAGAGTGTGGGAAAATATTTATTGTACTTTTTTATGATTTTATTACACACAGTAAACTACAAATAAAGCATGGTATTCTATGGTGGTCTGTTGCAATGATATTTAGGTCCAGTGACGTCACACTGCCTTAATACATATATTTCAAACTTTGTATGCACTTTTCAATGTTTGAGTCAAGCTTAAGGTGCGTATACTTTGAGTTTCAACACAGACACACTGTTCCAATGTGCATGTTCCACCAAAATCTGGGAGATGGTAATTCATAAGAGTCAAGTCAATTTGAATCTTGCATTTAATTTCCCAGATTTTGGTGAAACATGCACATTGGAACAGTGAGTCTGCGTTGAAATTCAAAGTATACACACCTTAAGCTTGCATCAAGCATTGGAAAGTGCATACAAAGTTTGAAATATATGTATTAAGGCAGTGTGACGTCACTGGACCTAAATATGATTGCAACAGACCACCATAGAACACCACGCTTTATTTGCAGTATACTCTGTGTAATAAAATCGTAAAAAAATTACAATAAATATTTTCCCACACTCTTTGTAATGGTCTTTCATTAGATGGAAACTTTACTTGAGGGTTAACGATCACTTTAACAACAGGGTATAACCAGTGTTGAATTTATGGCGAACTTTATGACACTATATATCATCGGCAGGGGTAGCGAGGAGATGGTACATGTAATAACATTATAGTAAACGTTTTGTGTTTGTGACGTAAGATTAACATGATCATATCATGATACCGTGGGAAGTCTTGAAATAATCCGGAAAATAATGCCTGATGTTGAACAGTGGCTGACTCAACGGTTAATTAGAATGCACCGGCTAGCGTTTGATATGGAAAAAATATTCCTCTATACTAAGGCCTATGCTACACCGCTACTCTTCACCTGAGAGGTACTTCACCATAATGCACTCCAATGATAATTCGAAAACGTAACCGTTTTCAGGCCAGTTGTTTTTAACGTTCCGGGGTCGTTTTTATTGAATCGTGTCGTATCCGGACAACACGTTCAACAAATTTTCTATGATCAGTTTGTCACATGTTTGGCATGAAGTATACCCCCACCCAATTTGGTTCAGGCCTGAAAATAAAACTACAACTACTAAGGTTCCAATATCTTTAACAGGATTCAAACAATCAAATTGTATTTTTTTTTTCAAACTAATAAAATGTATTATTTACTTTATGGGTTGGCGAAAGAAAAATTACGAAAGAGTATGTCTTTATACGAAAAATTAGTTCGAAAATGAGTTGATGAGCAAGATGTTCACCGTGTCTTTATTAACCGTTCCTGTTGGCGATTCGTAGCGGCCGGCGCAAATATTTATTGAACCTGCGTTGATCGACCGATCAAACACGCAAATAGCTTCAAAACTTTGAAGTCATAGTCTCCCTCGTGCTTCCACCTTTAAAAGTTTTTTTTCGCTCCGTGGTGAAAATATTGAAATTTGAACTGTCATACAATCATTCCTAGGACGAAATGTTAATAATGAGGCACCCCGAACTAAAAGATTCATATTATATACTTTTCAAACCAAATTAAAATAAATTAGCAAGGACATTTGAAGAATAAATTTTCACAAACCGTTCTATTTTCGTTCTATTATTGTGATTGGTCACTAAATTTGGATTCCCTGAATGAATATTTTCAGAAAATATATAACTTGTTTGGGTGAGTTCATTCAATGCAATTTGATTGAGCAAAAGCTGATGTGTTGCAAATCTTATCACTAGAGATACTGGCACTTTAAAGTGGAATATTCTTACTACGAACATAAACAAAGGGCATACAGTAAGAGTCAGAGCAAGACACCAACCATTCCAGCTCTACCGTGATGACGACATAATCCAAATCACCATTTCTAATGATTGTACATATATTGCGTTTGTTTTGGACTTGACCTACGTCGATACACGCTTTCACTGAGGCACATTGTTTCGGATTTCATCTTCTGATATATGCATCTCTTAAAGCAAAGTGATCAATTCGACGAATGAATTATAACGATGAAATAATGAAGTTTAAACTATTTCGAGCATTTTGATATATCTCATGTACTAGTCGGTATTCATCATTTTGCATCAATTGACTTGAGAGGGCTATTACATCACCTCTGTTAAAGTGTGTAATACTACTCAAACTGGTGCTAGATGCCGTGTGGTTATGCCACTCAAGATGTCCACTTGAACATGTCTGCAATAAAAGCGTCACAGGGATACAAATCATCACAGAGATCGGTTTTGGTTTGTGTGATGTATTTAGATATATGCAGTCGGTATATTTGCCTGAGGGGTCATTTGACTTATTGTCAGTGCGCCGGCATCTTTTCCATCAATCTTATTATGTTGCATTTAATTATCAGTCAATTCAGTAATGGCAGATAGAGTTACCTCCCCTGGATAAACAACCATCCCGACACAAAATCCATGTTTAATTCAGGTTTTTGCACGAGAAATTCGGAACGCCTATAGCACTATGATAGATAAAATCGATTCTTACCAAACCATCCTAGAAAATATGGAACAATATAAAACTACGCATGATTAACAGTTGTATCATAAATGAAGTCAGCAAGCAGATTAGAAAGGGGCCTAATATCCGTGATATTAAAAAAAAGGACGTCGAAGAAAAACGTTCACCTCAGTTGATCTTAACTACTATATAACATTTTATCATAGTATTTTTTGACTGATTCTACTACCTCATTAATGACTAATCTACTCAACTGTAGCTGTAGTTGAAGAAAAAAACGTCATTTGATTGCGAAGTGTTCAAAATAACAGTCGATCACAATGATAGCAGGTATCTGATGCCATACTCCATATCAGAATGTTCATTGACTTGGAAATTACACGAGAATAACCTCGAAAAACGAGCGAAGTAGCACTGTTACCCGTAGCCGTATATTCTGTACAAAAATAAACATTGTCTAATAATTCTAGCATACAAATTTACATTGCGGGGGAGGAGGATGGTTGAAACTAAAACAGTACCAAAAAAAAGATAAAAAATGTGCATCATGTTGTACAATAGTTTTTTCAATAAACAAGTTGAGATAATGATCTCCCCTCATTCTGAATCTGTGCACAATTCCTCGGAACGGATTACCAGAAGTATCAGTAGAGTGTACCCGTTATCTTATGGGTTTCATGATTGTTATGAAAGGTTTTCTAATATTTCATTCAAACATTGTGTCCGAGCTTTTTCAAAACCTGGATCTATGAGTTTTAACTATAAGAAATGATATTCGGTTATTGACTCTGGTAAAGATCCTAGAAACCTATCCAACCCATCACATCCCCACAAATGTTGCAATGGAGAAGTTCACTGAAAATAAAAACCAATACCGCTATCAGCAGTTGTACATGACACTTTCGACAAGCTGGGGCGGACCAGAATTTCTTTTTATGCATATAAATAATTCAATTATACATTAGATAATATAAACAGCTTACCTAATTTCTCATTCACACATTTACTCAGGTCCTTACATCATTCTTGGATATTCCAAATATCTAAAACACGCTGATTTAGCCATACTTGAATACATTGTGAAATAAGGCCAGGAGAATTGGGGACAGAATCTTAACCTATTACCAGCCACCCTCCAACTTGCCCTCTCTCTCTTCTAGATGTCTAACATCTGAAGCAAGGTGAGTCGCGGTGTTTGTTATCATGGTATATGCAGAACCATGAACACATGTATATAAACCAATACTTACTGATGCAAATAGGTACGGTAACCCGTGTAAAGCACATCGCCATTGGGAATGCAAGTATGGATCAGTGTGACCTGTATATGGTGTATACATATCTCGCCTAGTAGCATCTTCTATATCCTGTGTTAGATGTTACGATTTTTATCAACGTCACAATACATTATTGCAGAAACTTATAAAACAGGGCTCTACCACCAAACACCTCCACTCCAAGTTTCTCAAATTTGGCGATACATATCGCATGCTGATAGGAAAATATGAATGTAGCGTGCAAGATCTATGGCGTTGCGTTTCGTAACTTGATTCTAATTGCGCCAAATTAACCCTATCTGGCCTGGGATTTTTGGGGCCTGTCCTGGCCTGGGGGGGCCGAAATGGCCCCCCTAATTATTTTTCTTACCCCTTGAGCTAGGGTGCTGAAACTTACCACACTATACCCTTGGGTCAAGCTCCACCAGAAAATGTAAAAAAAATCCAAGATGGCCGCTTTGATGACGTCACAGTGACGGCATTTTCAAAAATGGCATATTTTGGTCGATTTTTCGGTCGGATTTTCCGAATTTTTTACTTATGCAATTTCTCCGCAAAAACTGCATGATAAATTAGTAAATATTAATGTGATGTGAAATAAAATAGTTTCTGCTCACTTTTCATCGCAGAAAAGCAGGAATTTTGAAGAAATATGACAAAAACATCACTTTTCTGGTACCCCACGTGGCCGCCATCTTGAATTTACCCATGATCCTCTGCTCAAGGGGTTATCCAAATGGGCTTAAAACGACCCCAATATGATAAACTATAAAGTCCCGGAGTTTCAGCACTCCATTTTTCGCCGTTCCGGAGATAGCGCAGAAAGTTTGGTAGGGGGGCCATAATGGCCCCCCCAAGGCAGATAGGGTTAAGAAGTAAGAACCATGTATTTCAAGAGCCACATGGTGTTCAATGAACACGCGCAATCGAAGCATGACTGAGATACACCCTACTCTAGATAACAACTTTAGCGAAAATCAAATGGATTAAAAATACTGATCAGCGAAACGGATTTGATATTTTTGGAACATCATGATTACAAGCGTCTAGTCCGTCATTCATAATCCAGCCGTCGTCCATTAGAGAATATCCGCGTCCATAATCCAAAGACCTACAATCTCCATTGTAAACTGGAGAGAGAGGGAATTAATGTTAAAGCTGTTGACCGCTTCTGTTTAATGTTAAAGCTGTTGACCGCTTCTGTCTAGCAGGAAACTAGCCTATTTTTGTGTATACTATGTTTTATCTATGATTTAATGGACGATGGCTGAATACTGAATGACGGGCTAGAAGCTTGTATTGTATTGCAAGTAATTCAGTTTGTTTAATCATCTTACCACAGCCAGATTTCAATATAACATGTATAATTGAAATTACTGTAGGTTATGAAATTCTGGTGCAACCAGTAATTCGATAACCTGGTCTATAAACACTACACGTACAAATAGACTGTACTGTGTGTGCAGAATAAAATCAATATGTTATGATTGGATATAAGGTATCAAATCTGAACCAACACCATGAACATTTTACATGAAGAGTGTGTCGGAACTTATATATTAGTGATCGGCCTTGTTCAATAAGGACAGTGCAATGTACATATATTTGCCGACTGACAAAAGTCCATCACTCATCAGATGTCCCAGTCATCCGCTGAAGTTTCTACTTTATCGGCGTAGAATTGCTGATATAGTGGAACGCGCAAAATCTCGCGGAAGCATAAAAAAGAAAATAATAATAATAGAATGTTTAAAACCATTGGCGTGAAACCCTAATTTGCAGATATCGCAATTGATATACTTGTGGGCTAGATGCCGATTAGAGTAACCTCCCTTAGATCGCTAAATTACATTGCTTGGTATCATCGTTATTACGGATTGCTCTTCCTTGCATGTACTGTGAAGTCACTTCCGGTATGTTGGCGGGGTGATTTGAGATGAACAGTTTGTGAAACGCAGATGCGTGATGGAATGAAATAGAAATGCTATATGCTAAGTCTTCTGAGTATTTTTGGCACCCCAAACGATGTTAATCCGTCTCACATAATTGGCCAACCGAACTAAACGAGTTTAGAGTTACTTTCAGTTTCTTACGGTAAACATATTGTACTACGTTGTTGTTGTACTCACGCAGTGAGGTGAATTTTCGACTGAGCGCCAACCTTTATTATGTAGGATTCATATCAAGTAAATGATGCACACATCAAATTAATTGCTCAATGTAATCACTATGAATTAACGTGATCACATATATATATATCATTTTCAGTAATCTGAACAATGTAATTGATTGATTTATAAGCCAATGTAATTGATTGATCTCTAAGCCAATGTAATTCTGATTAATTTCCTGAATAATTGTTCTCCAGTTAGATATAATATTTGGCGTGTTTCACTCATAGACACGAGTTAAATCTGTTGGCATTGCATCTCGATTACGGCATGAACTAGATGCTCGCAGACTGAAATTAGGGAATTTGTTGTAGACCAGCTGATGAGATACAGTTTAGTAATGCGATCACATGGTTATTGAGGATACTTCAGATGTGGCTCTGCTATCTGCATCTGTGAGTAAGTCAAACGTTGTACCGTCCAAAGTTATTGTAGCATATACTGGGTAAATGATAAACTTGTGTGCTATGTTACATAAACATGCGACTTGAATGTTACATGATTACTGCCAGAGTAAAACTTAAGAACTACTGTAATGATAATAATGGGGGTAAATGCACTTTATTAGTTCTGAATTGAATACATTATATTGCTCGCTATATAATTATGGAGTGACGTAATGTTGGGAGTCTATAACCTTCAGATTCTAAGTGTTATTCCATTGTTTAACTTGTACAGGTCTGCCATTGCTCATTTTTGTTGAACGGATGGGAATGGGCCAGGTTATGCAGTATATCTGATGACTCGCCATTGTCGAACCAATTAAATCTTGAACTGCTGAACTCTTGGTGTCGTGTTGTGATTCCATTGAACGAATGATTAGCGGTGAACCAACCACAGGTCACATACTCAACGGAAATATGACCGGTTGCTACTTATTGTATATATTTATTGGTGAATATATTCAAGGAAATAGTGTAAACTTCATTGATGGTCGAGTGGAGACTAGATTTAGCGACTTTAGTATTCACACCGATTATGATTGATTAGAAGTTCGTCAGGGATCTAGAGGAAAACAGTTTGAACCAGTACTCTTTTATTTTGATTGCAGCTGTTATTAATGGAAAATCTTTAAACTTTCGTTGGTAGACAAGCACCCAATTGCATAGAAGTTGAAAAGGTCGGTTTCACGACCGACTCTCACAGAATGTTTAATTGTGAAGGGAAATATAAATGAAACTAATTAACCAAAGGCCGTTGCACAAAAACCGCGAATCGATGCTTGCTGATCGATCACGGCAACAGAACGAAGACTGTGGAATACTATCTGAACAGAACGAAGCGGAGTGGAACGCAAAAGCCGATAAAAATGAATAGAAGAACGAAGTTGAGCCTGTACGTTGGATGAAGTTTGCCTGTCTCTTTCTCGGATGAGTTATAAGGCACATGTTAATATTTAGAGACCGGGAGACCGGTACACGGTACATTTAACCCTATCTGGCCTGGGCTTTTTGTGACCGGGCCAGGCCGGAGGGGGTGGGGGAATTGCGGCCTCCAATAAATATTTTTCTTAACGCTTAAGTTAGAGGGCTGAAACTCACCACACTTTACCCTTGAGTCAAGCTCTTCTAGAAAATGTAACAAAAATCCAAGATGGCCGCTTTGATGACGTCACAGTGACGTCATCTTGAAAACAGATATTTTTTTGCCGAATTTTGTATTGATGCGTCTTTGCAAAACTGCATGATAAATTAGTATATTATAGTCTGATGTGAAATAAGATAGATTTTGTCCAATTTTTCACGAAGAAAAGCAGAAATTTTGAAGAAAAATGACGAAAACATCACTTTTCTGGTACCACATACGGCCGCCATCTTGAATTTGCTCATGATTCTCTACTCGGGGGTTTATGCAAATAGGCTCGAAATGACCCCGATATGATAAACTAAAAAGTCGCAGAGGGTCAGCTTTCATTTTTTTTCTGTCGTTCCAGAGACAAGAAAGTTTGGCCCATGATGGCCCCCAGGCCAGGTAGGCCGAGTTAAAAAGATAGCTCCTAATAACAACCCCCTTACACTGAACTGGAGAAAATATGATAGCCCCTCTCCGCCCCCCCAACTCTCACACCCTTCGAGAAGTCCTGACCCCCGTTCATAAAATCGATTTGAAAGATGACATTCACACTGAGCTGAGCAAGTATTATCAGAGTATGGAGCCGGTGCTTCTGAAATATACCGGTCAACTATTGTATTTTCTGATATACATGTACGGTATTGGTGAATCAAACAGTTATAAGTTGTCTAATTTCCTCAGTTGACTTGAAATCTAATCCAGAATTTCAACTATGCTTGGGAAACAACTCCGTTTTGACATGTGAAACCCAGGACTGTTTCAATTGCTATAGACAATGTTGTGTTGTCCCATATAATGTAATATATTGCCACACAAACTTTCGACATTCTCTAATTGGTGTTCACCAATCAACTCCAAATATAAAATCTAATTAAGAAATTCATGTATTAATGATGAAACCTCACCTGGCTAAGCTGACACGCGTCTTTTGCCCTCCACTCAGCATGAGGCCTTTCTCGCCGACGAGACTCAGATCCCTGTGGGGCAAGGATTCTATGTCCTTCACGATAGAAAATATCACGAAAAGATCTATAAGACATAGGTTCTAATAATATTTATGTCGTACTTTAATCACATGTATTGCTTGTTAACACACTTTTATTCCACCAATCAATGTACAGTACCCTTTACGCAAATCACACTGGACGTGAGTATATTAGATATTTTACTTAACACTTGTTACTTGATGATGATGGCCTAACATAGACCGTGCATTATCTAATAAACTGTGTTCGAAGTGGCCAAATGGAGTGTGGTGTTACCATGGATTTCGACCGAACAGGAACGCCTTTGGCGTGTTGTGAATAGACCCTACCAGTCCTTGAAATAACAGTAGATAAAGCCGTCGCGAGAATAGAGCGTGCGTGTTGCGCATGCTGTCGATATCCGCTAGAGTGTTTTTTTTAAGTTAGATATTGAAAAAAGCAGAATATGCATGAAAGCCAGCCAAAAACAAAAGGCAAACAGCTTTTAAATTTTCAAAAGGCAAACAGGTTTTAAAATTTTCTCAACAAATTGACATGCAGAAGTATATATTTGAGCGAACTGACTGAAGCACCACGGAGAATTCTGTTCTGTTTTCACTGTAATAAGTTTGTGAAGCGAACGAACAAAACGATAAATCTACGGTGACGTACATGTACAAATGCTGTATATTTTAGAACAACTGGGATATTTTGAGAACGAAAATGAAACATAACGTACACGAGAATATACTTTTTAGGTAATGAATTGTAAGAGATGACCACTCTTTTCAAACGAGACAAAATTTCACGACAATTTTTTCGACAGCAAACTTTTCCCCGGGATTCCAATATGGAGCGTGCTCTATTGACGTACCGCGTCACCAATCGCAGGCTGGAATGCAGTGGACGTGGCACAAAGTAAATTAGGGACTTTGGTGTATATTCGGCCAGTCCAAAATACAAGCGTCTATTCCTCATTAAATATTCAGCCGTCGTCCATTAAAGAATTTCCGGTCATTTTTCAAATTCTCAATTCCTATAACATCTTTAGCACCAAATTCAATCAATAAATCATAGTACGTATAAAAAATAGGCTGGTGGGTGATACATTTAATATTGTCCCTAGTGTGATGGCTGCTTACTGGATGTTGGATCTGATGCTAGTATTTATGATATATGATCTTTTAACTACATGGACTGGTTGCTCTGAATTGTGTTATGATTAATGATATAAAATATATATTACGGGAAATTAATCGAATTGCCAGTTAGATCGAAATATTGGTGTTAATCACTTATTTGTAGTCTTTCCGTAGAAGGGAAAGTTTACGTACATGTCTCAATGCACACGCTTCTAATGCATCTGAATAGAGCTGTTCATCATAGTGTTCTCCAACAAGAACATTTTCCCTCACAGTCCCATTGAATACCCAAGGCAGCTGTGGGGCGAATCCCAGTTTTCCGCTGATGTAAACATTCCCGTGATCTACCGGTAACTCTCCAAGTATGGTCAATAACAGCGAAGACTTGTAAATAAATAGAAAATATGAATGGATTGTAGTCTTCCGTACTGTATGGATGTGTTATATACACGTCACAACTGATTAATCGATTAGGGACGTCAATTCGCTATTATATATTGCCTATTGTATATTATATTGTCATATTGTATTCCAGGCATTACTCGGGCTCAAAGATTTATATATGCTCACCTCACTCAAGTAACCGGCGTTATAGTTTTAATATTGCTCAGAGTTCGGTGACACCAGTTGGCATAGTAAAACTGTTAAATGATGCTTATATTGAAAGCAGTTATCTGTATACGAACCTTGCCAGAGCCAACGGATCCAATTACTGCTATGAGTTCGCCCTTTTGGAATAAGAAAGGTACATATATATACATGTATATACAGTATTGTAGGTCTGAATGCCTTGTCTCTTCTCATGTGCGCATTTGGAAAGGTGGGTCCATATAAATGCCAAACTAGCAGGTTAAATTTGCAAGCCATTAACGAAATTACAAGCGTCCGATTTGTCATTCATTATTTAGCCGTCGTCTGTTGAAGAATCGCGGCGTCCATAATTCAAAGACCTATTTTATGTAACAGTATTAGCACCAAACTGAATAAAATCATAGTATACATAAACATAGGCTAGTTTCCTGCAAGAGAGAAGCGGTCAACAGTTTTCAATTATGCTATCAAAATATCAAATCCATATCGCTGATCAGTACTCTTAATCCAAAGGAGTTTCTGCCGAAGTCGTTATCTAGGGAATGATGTATCTCAGTCACGCTTTGTCTTTGTTCGTGAACACCATGTTGATCTGGAAGTAAATGGGTTTATACGACCCCAAACCCCGGGTTAAACGAAATTAGACAAGTTACGAAACGTGCCGCCATAGATCTCGTATTTGCTATCAGCATGGGATATGTTTCGTCAAATTTGAGAACATTTGAGTGCAGGAGTGAACACACAATATTAGAACAATTATTATAAAAACATCCTCAAGATGTTCCTCGTTTTTTATCCACGATCCATTAAAACTGTTGGGGTTTTTTCCTCGAAATTATGAATTGAGAGATCACGTACATTATTACTGTTTTAAGCCTGAAAAATATCGCATAAAGCTGACATCAATTACGTCAAGCTATAGAAAAATATTTCTATAAATTTTTTTATACATTTTGAGAAAGAAGGTTACCTTGGACACAGACAGTGTTATATTTTTCAGATGGAATGAGCCTGTCGCTTTTGCCTGGCGAGGAAAGCAAAAGTATTGTTTCAGAGAAAGTTGAACACGTTGTAAGACACTTTGGCTGGCCAATTAAAGGGTTACCAGTCCAGAGTTTATCTTTTGTATGTGAATCCAATCCAATCAAGCAGTTTCCCACCATATAATTCTCTTTAAATTACCTTTGAAATTATATTTGAAAAAATGGAGAGATACTCATTTGACTGATAATTTAAGTGAACATGTATTAGGATGTTGGGAGAATATTTTGTGGAGCATTTAAATTGTGTAGAAAATTGTGAAAAACTAACTCACTTCTGACTGACTGCCACCGCCTACAGCAGTTGAAGCCCAAGTCGTATGTATATTAACCAAATTTACTGAGAATTGCGTTTCTTCGTTCAATCCCACGTTGTAGCTATCAGGGTCATTGGACTCTTCAGGGGTCAGCAAAAAGGCCTGAAATGTACACGAATTATTTTCTGATTAGCATAAGTGAACTCAGTCATTGTTTCAAACGCCCTCTGTCATATATCACACAACCGTGACCATATGGGAAATTTATCAACTTCATTTACAAGCGTTAGTTGCGATTACAACGGTCTGGTCCGTCATTCATTATTTAGCCGTCGTCCTTTAATGAATATCCGCATCCATAATCCAAAGTCGTATTCCATATAACAGCATTAGCACCAATTCAAAAAGACAATCATAGCATAAACATAGGCTAGTTTCCTGCAAGAGAGACGCGGTCAACAGTTCTCAATGATGCGGTCAAAACATCAAACATGTTCCAAAAATATCAAACCCGATCAGTATTCTTAATCCATATGATATTCGTTGTAAAGCCGTCATTTAGAGAATGATCTATCTTAGTCACGCTTTGATTGTGACGGTTCAAATGAATACCATGAGGATCTTGAAGTACAATGGTTCATACCGCCCTAGCTCCGGGTTAATCGGAATTAGACACAAGTTACAAAACGTAACGCCTAGATCCTGCACGCTACGCTCGTATTTTGTTATCGATATCCGTTGCCAAGAAAGTCTCTCGCCATTATTCGAACGATCTTTTTCTCGTACTTGGACAGGCAATAAATACAACTATAGATAAACACAGATCCAACATTCAGTAGTCGGCCGTCGTCTACAAAAGATCACAAATCTGAAAAGAAGTATCCTGTGTTATCTACATCTGCTTGGCAAGTGTGAGATTCTCAGATAATTCAAATGAATTTTACAATAATTTTAATAACGGTTCCTGGTTAAATATGTGTATATTCAATTCAATTCAATCTTATTTGCACTTTACATCCATTGAGGACAGTATATAAAAACAATAAACAAAATGACATTAACATTTTAAACCCATTTACACCATATGATAGACAGTCTGTTATTAGCTATTAGAATGCTTGATGTAATTTTTTAGAGTATATCAATTACTTTGCAGTCAGTATTTTTCTTTTACGCAACTTAAAACATGTAGATATATATTTACAAACACGAAGAGCCATCAATGTGCTATTTGGATCAAGTATGAATTGAAATAATTCAGAGGTCGGAAAAACCCGGATATTAATATCTTGGAAAAGCTTCAAAGCCACAGTTCTGGTCGAAAAGCCACGAGACTGGACTAGGATATTTGTCGGGCTCTCAAGCATCATGTCGTAACTGAGATATACACCCCAGAAAACGATTGAGAAATTCAGTTGAATAAAGATTAATGATGAGTTATTAATGTTTTCATGTCTTGCTGCCATCATGAAAAATTGCTGTCCGCTACTCGCTTGTAAGAAACCATCTTATGATTTTTATTATTTTATTTTAACCCTACCTGGCCTGGGGGGGGGGGGCGGAACGTGCCCCCCCCCTTGTGAACTTTCCTCTGCTGCTCCGAAACGACAAAACCGAAGAGGCTGAAACTTGGTGACATTTAAGCTTATCTTATTGGGGTCATTTTGAGCCTATTTTCATATACCCCCGGGCAGAGCATCATGGGTAAATTCAAAATGGTGGCCATGTGGTATCCGCGAAAGTCGTGTTTTCAATCTTTTCGCTCCATTTCTTCACATTTTCCTTGCCTAAAAGGCCTTGAATGTATTTTATTTATGCAAAACTAATTATTCTATATTTTATTTGATTTTGTTTCGAGAGAAAAATCGGAAAAATGAAAATTTCGAAAAATCGACCCCAAAAAGGCCGAAAAATGGCGTCCGAGAAGATGACGTCACTGTGACGTCATCATGGCGGCCATCTTTGATTTTTTTACATTTTCCGGTAGAGCTTGAACCCAAGATACTGTGTGGTAAGTTTTAGCGCTCTAGCCTTAGTGGTAGAGAAATATATAGGGGGCACTTTCCGCGCCCCCCCTCCCCCGCCCAGGCTGCGATACACCCCAAATCGCCCAGGCCAGGTAGGGTTAAGCACATTTGGAATTTATGCTAACTCTCATACGAAAGAGATCTTCGATTATTAACGCGGAAATTCTTTTATGGATGACAGCTGACTATTGAATGTCAGATCTGAAATTTTCCATTTGAAGGTAAACCTGAAATGAAAAAAAATAAAATAAAACAGGTAACTGGCATCCTTTAGTAGATGTAAATATATGTACACGTATTAAAGAGCCCAATGATCTCATATGATGGAAGGGCCCTTGGGAAAATGTACTGTAGTGTACTATACATTATTATAATAAAATTGTAGTAACCTTAGAATGTGATAATCTATGGCATACTGCCGCACACCTGATATACTATACGACAGTTGTGGTGGACTGTAGCCTTTTTGTAATATACTATAGTTAATCTATGGTATATTCTAGTAAACATGTGATATACTATTGTTTATAACTTGGTGTACGAGAATATAACTGTGGTAAAACAATTTACGTCAGATATACTTTGGTACATCCAGTATATTTTATTACCATCTATGAACTGTGATATGAGAGGTGATCATGTTTTCTGGGAACCTGTTATGCCACTGCGAGCCCAGTCCGTATCAAGAGCTACTGTCCGTGATATGGCCGATCCAGGTTAATTAGGTGGGAGTCCCATATCAGGGGCACTGCCAATGATACAGCCGCCATGTTGGTTTCGCTCCATTTTGATCGAAAAGGGTGAAAAAGTTGAGGGAAAACAGCAATATCCGATACCAGCAATATTAGCTCCTGAAACTAACACTTTATATATGTTATCGGTGATTTTCCATCATTAGATCCAACATTTTGAATTATTTGGGGGCAATCTACCGTGCGTTGGCGGGGGGGGGGGGTGGTGTTTGAGGCGAGTTGACGACGGCGATACGCGGCGACCGTTCACCTGTTTCCAACGAACACGCCAGCGTCTGACTATGAGTTTTGCAAGATTTTTCATGATTGACGTAATGACATGATTCTGTAAAAAGTTATCTCTCCAAATTATAACGCTGCAGATATATTAAATTTCAAGAAGTCAACGAAACTTTGGACGGAATAATAAAGTGATACTTTCGTACGTACGTCTGGCCGAGGGCCCAATCTCCGATGTGTATACTCTCCTGTATAGTTGCAATTTGACACTTACAGAGGAAATCCAGATAACTGGAGTGTGAGAGGCTTTCCTCTCCAACTGTTATTTCTTGATTTCGTATTTCCTCAAATTAATTTGCTTGAAAATTCGATTGAATTGGCCTAAATATCCATCATGGCTGCCGCATCAGTCCATATTGCACATTTTCACTCGTACCAAATTAATATTTGTCATAACTAAATTTAAAACTAAACATTCTAAACTAACATAATTAATTTCAATTAAATCATCCATATTTTCTCTTGAAAACGTAGCATATCACAGTACACAGGTGACAAACATAATAATTGGTTGTTGAATTCATATCAAGGCTCGTATCAGGTCCTAGACCATACCAGAGCTCACCCCTTCGAGGCTCGCCCTGATATGGTCTTCAGGACCTGATACTCGCCTTGATATGAATTCAACAACCTATTATTATATACTTATATCCGTGGTATACTACGGCCGTGTATCACTGTGTAAGCGAGCAGACTAAAGAACAGCCGTGGTATGCTGCAGTACGCCGATATTTCTATACTATGGTAAATATATGGTAATAAATGTGGTATAATGTAGCTTATGTGTTCTCTATTCTAGTGCATTTAGAAACGGCCCCAAGCATCTGAAATTCTTGGGCTAGGGGCTGGGAAATCTGAAACCCGGGGCTAGGGGCCGTGGTGTTCATATGAACAGCCACAATCAAAGCGTGACTGAGATACATCATTCTCGTTATTCTACCTGAAATAATGATTGTATCATATATATCTTATATATATCTCGATATAGTGACATCTTCTAGATTATTTTCTGGGTCTGGGTTCTGCGTATTATATCTGGGTTTGGAAAAAGTGTGCAAAGCTGTTTTTCTTGAAACACGTTTAGGCCTACTCCTAACGCAAGAATACACACTCTCGACCACAATGATTGGTGCATTGATAAAAAATTCGAAACTTTGTCAGAACAAAGTAGTTCTGGAGAATCTGATTGATTGGCTCGTGATTCACCAAACGATTATCGGTCTCCTTTAGCTTTGGTCGACAATTGGGACGTATTGGAAGTTGAATCGAATGCAATATCAGATGAACTGTCATTAATCTACACAAATTCCTGGGAAGATCAATGCGAATGAAAAGCGATTTCTTTTCCAAAAAAAGCTATTGATGACAATCTTTTCGAGTTCCGCAAATGCTCGCCACCACGTTGTAGTCAGTCAGTATTCCTTGGTATGCTGCGTTTCGACGTCGAACACAACTCTTGGCGTTTAACGCCCTTATATACTATTTACAAGGTTTTATTTAGAAGAAATCGTGCTATTATCTTTTTTGCAGAAATGCGGCTTCCAATCGCTTGAGATGTATCGTTTGAATACCCCTTGCCGCAAATATGATCCATTTCCTCCCTCGAGTGTTCTGAAAACTTTAAATCTAAGGCCCTTGGAGGATGGGTTATGGTATTTACATACTGGATTTAACGAAATCTCCCAACATGCGACTCTGAGTTACAGTTGCATTAATTTTCTACCTAGTGCACACTAGTCCCTAATCTCTGCCCAAACGCAAATAATGATGTTCCTCCCGTGTGGTTTCCTGAAACGCGCCTAATGGAGAGTTAAGACTATAGTATCGAAAAAACTATTATGATCGGTACTTTGAATTAACCAACTCTTATGACAACTGTCTTTCGTGTTTACGGTTGTTGGCACAATACGTCGAGCTTAAACCTTCATACCACACATTGGAGAAGAAAACATGAGCTTCACAACAACATGCTGAAACACAACTAGACAATATCAATACGGGACCCAAAGGAGATGTCGAGAGCGACGGTGTTGAGCTAAAATGAACTTATCCTCTGAAGTCCTCTGTACTCACACCCTCTTTTCACTGGAGACTGGCGTTGTTAGGCTCTTCGAGAAACATTTTGGTGAGAAACCCGGTTTTGGGGTCAGACCCCAGCCTCATAAATATCCTGATTCAAACATCAGAGAACACATATCCGAGGAGCCTGGCCGTTTATTTATGTCAAAGTGTGTTCGCACTATTCGCCAAAAGCAATTTGGATCGACATTGAGACGGAATGAGACCATTTCTTGACTTTTACGATACAAAAACACGCAGCAAGGATAGCGTGGCGTTTCATACCAGCAAGTGAGGTCCAAGTCAGAAAGCCAGCATACATATGAACATTGACTGGAACATTAACTTACCACGATGTGGACGCAAACAGGTTTTCTTTTATTTTAAATGTCTACCAGTGAAAATGTTTTCATTCGCTCCCAGAAATTTGCGCAGATTAATACTAGTTCTTCTGAAATGGTACACTATTGGAATTCCAATACAGGTAGATTGTCGATCAAATTTTAAAAAAACGTCATCTTTCGTTGACTCACGAACCGTCGAATGAAATACCCAAGAATCAATTTTATTTGCCTGAACTACACCATGTAAACTGTACTGTCAAAATTTCGATTTTCACCAATGTACCAACAAATGTGACCGAGACTGTAAATAGAATGTGTCATGAAATAGAAATACGCCTACACTAATAGAGACGGGCTATTTCTAGGGGCATTTCCTTGGACACCAATGGCCTTCCTCGGCAACTCTCTTTCACATCAATCTGCATATAACATATGTGTACTCCAATTCCTGATAACAACGACGAATATTTATCCATAAACAAAGCTATTCAGATCATTGAGATATTTGTATGGGCATGAACATTTCACATCCATAGCTCGAAAGGCATAGGCAGTATTCCACTTACACGACCACTCCCGTTTGAGGAGAAATAAGCAAAAAAGTCCAACTCCTGGAAGTTACTTCATACTAATTTCGTTACACTGTAGTTACACTAATTTAGTTAATCAAATAGTCAACTCATTAGTTTTGGCATCAAAAACAGGCGTCGTCCATAACACAATTTTGGCGTCGTCCATTGCAGAATTTTCGCGTCAATAATCGAAAGATCATTTCCTACACGAGATAAGCCATCAATAGTTTCTACTGATACCAGCAAGAAATGATGATGTTCGTTACATAGAACCCTGATCGCTAACCATTAATCATTATCGAAATTAATTTCCATGTCGATTTCCAGTGTATGTAACTATGTCAAAATTATAATCATCTCTCTTGGTTATTGCTTCAAAGCTCAATCTACGAACACCAAAATTTGATCAGAAAACAACAGGTATGTTAACACTTGACTTTCGATTGCTTCTTTTCGCGTTTCATTTAAAGCGAAATTTTAGCTGCGATTTTAACACAAAAGATAATATACGTTTGCGTAATTATCAAACAGCTCATCCAGAATGCATTCATAGTATCCATAACATTATTTTGCAAAAGTCCCAACTCAACAAGGCCTTAGGCGTTACGTTGACTCATAACTCATTCCAGGACTGTTATATATTGATAGCATAAGATAGTATTTTATTATTGTATAATTTACTACACTGTTTTATTTTTGATATTTTTTATTCTATTACATAACACGTATCAAAAAGATTTGGGAATTGAATCCAGCTATAGTTTGGAGAGACACGGCCAAAAATTTAAGGTTCTAAACGACCACTTCTCTGCGAGATTTTCCTTCAATTTATCATTTCCTCTACATTTAAAAAAAGAGGTTCATTCTCCAAAGACAACAATATAGTGGGATTCAAATGAGTTAATATCTTCGACTAGTATGCATTAATTTCTGAAAATACATCGCTCCCTCCATCCCTACCTCTGATCCGTAACATCTACTTTGACAGAACATTTGAAAGTATAAGCCTCATTTCGTAGAATTTTTTTTGCAAATAAAAACGTTTTCTTACCGTTAATCTCTTTGCGCTCACATTTGCTTCCGAGAGCTCTCTGTTATGGACAAGGAAAATTAATCCTACATTCGCGGTCATAATATATAGCCAGCCCATAGACGTGTAGACAGTATACGGCTGGGCAATAATCCCCAGGGCCCACTGACCAATGAAAATACTAGCGATGGTGATTTTCGCCGACAAGGTGAAAAGGCTGCGCGAAGCTCCAAGAACAACCATGGTTTTCCTCAACACATTAAGCTCCTTTCTGTAAAAAAAAAATGTAGTTTCAATTAAATAAGTAGTACGAATGAACATATGAACATTATGGACATGATCTTCATGTATTTTGTTGCCACCAATTCTTTGGTAAGGGACCATGCAAAATTTGTCGATGAGGTAGAACCGATGCAACAAGGAAAATCAACTAAATATATCCTTGGTCCCCCTGACCTTAAAACCAAAAAATCTTTGGGTCCTATCTGGATCTTAGGCAAAAAAGTTCTAGTCCTATCTATGCTGTGACCTGCATGTAAACCTGTACATAGAAAGTTTACTGCAGTTGCCAGCTGTCACTGTATGATTATGAAACTTGTATTGGTATGCATGTTTGTTATGATGATAAAACATAAATTTCTGTCCAAATTGGCAAACGATAAGGTCTTTTTGTGTAGCAAAAGTGTATATGAACGCCTGTACACTGATAGTTTGCTGAAGTTGTCAGATGTTTCTGGATGATTATTGGTACAGATGTTTCTCATGAACAAAGGATGTACCTGTGCTATTTATGAGACGAAATATTATTTTTTGTCCAAATTATGTGGTTTTGGACTTAGTAATTTACCAATTATAAGGTTTTTTTTAGACAAAAATGTAGTGAAAAGTTAACTGAATTTGTCAGGTTTCATTGGATGATTATTTAACTTAGTACACAAGTTTCATATGATATAGAGGATGTGCCTGTGCTATTTATGAGATGGATTATTAATTTTTGTTCAAAGTATGTGGATTTCGACTAATTTGGTAATTGGTAATTTGCCAATGATAATGTGCGTACATGTACCTGCACATGGAAAGTTTGTTGAAGCTGTTAGTTTTCATTGGATGATTTTGACACTTACTACACATGTTTCATATGAATTGAGGATACGCATATGCTATTTGTGACATGAAATATTATTTTTGCAAATACAACCGAGCTTTATTTATAGTTTTGTATATTTGGAACTTAGTATTGATACTGATATTCCTATAATGATTATGTTCGAGTATATTATTGATCATTCTCGCTCCACCAGAGACAATGCCTCTGGCGGAAAATGAAAGCTGGGGTAGTATGTGATAAATATTCATGAGCGCGAAGAGTCATGTGACCAGCACATAACAGCCAAAGACAGCGCCGTTTTTATCTCTGATCGGCAACTCCACTCTTGACGTAAAGAAGTGGACAAGGAGAGATACCGAGAATATGTGGCCATGCAATGGTTAGCACTCTGGACTCTGAATCCAGCGATCCGAGTTCAAATCTCAGTAGAACCTGATGTTTTCTTTTTTCTCTCTAACATTTGTTTTCGTTATTTTTCATCGATGCATCTATTCGTTCGTCTCATTGAAGATTGGAAATGCGTATTTCGTTCTGTTTTTACAGATTCTTCACATTTAATAAATTCCTTCACAAATTCGACAATTTCGGCCTGGTCATAAGCTTTCCTATAAAATATATTTCATCGATCACTCGCTTAATCCATAAGCCTATTTCCAAAATTATATATCGTAAGCAAACATCCTTTTTTTCTCAAGATGGAAGCTATAGCTAATTTCTGGTGATCCAGTAAACTGAACATTGAACCTGTCACAGATAGTCCGCATCCGCTGTTCCTCCAGTTTTCGTGGACAATACGCAAATGCGTTCGAGTAGCCAAGTGTGTTGGCTGCCAAAGCATTAGATAATACAGCCGCTGCGATTGACCATCTAGGAACAGACGGCACAATACTTGAACTGGGCTCTTTATATGCCACAGCGTTTGCCGTAGTATAGCGTAGAGCATAGCTGTGACCTCGGCGACAATGATTATTCATGGATGACGACGAGCGGCAAACACTATGAACAAATTCCTTGAAAACAAATCTTCGAACTAAAAGAGTGGAATGTACAAAATAGTGGTTGATCGTTATTTTGCAAGTGTTACTCTGACACTCTAATTGATCCATGGCAAAGAAATCACTCCATCAGTTGGTGAAAAATAATATAGAAATTCGTTTAATCGGTTAGTCGGTGAACAAAGCCGGTCGGCCACGCATGTTTATCTAAAACATTGTGTTAAATTTATCAAATAATTAACTTTGACCCTACCAGGTCTGGGGTGGGGGGTGGGGGGGGGGAGCAAAATAACTTTCTGCGCTATCTCCGGAACGGCAACAAATCAAGAGCTGACACTCGGTGACTTTATAGTTTATCATATTGGGGTCATCTTGAGCGTATTTGCATACTCCCAAGGAAAGAATCATGGGCAAATTCAAGATGGCGGCCACATGGGTACCAGAAAAGTGATGTTTTCGTCATTTTCTTCAAAATTTCTGCTTTTTCGCGATGAAAATTGGGCGGAAACTATTTTATTTCACATCACATTAATATTTGCTAATTTGTTATGCAGTTTTTGTGGAGAAATTTCATGAATAGAAAATTCGAAAAATCTGACCAAAAAATCGACCTAAAAATGTTTTTGAAAATGACGTCACTGTGACGTCATCAAAGCGGCTATCTTGGATTTTTTTTACATTTTCTGGTAGAACTTGACCCAAAGGTATAGTGTGGTAAGTTTCATCCCCCTAGCTCAAGGGGTAGGAAAAATAATTAGGGGGGGGGCATTTCGCCCCCCCCTCCCAGGCCTGAACAGGTCCCAAAAAGCCCACGCTTCATCACTGACCATTATTCTTCATTCAAATGAATCTTCTTGCAGAGTATGTATAGCAGTCACACTTTGATTGTGCTATGGCTATGTAAAACACACGATATTCAACGGAATTAGAACGTCTTTGGTATAATAATGGGTCGTGATATGTGAAAGTACAACTACTCGCAGGCAATTTTTATCATTTGAGACATTTTCGAATCCACAGAGTACATGTTAATCGAAATCAATATTACAACGAATTATTGCAGGATTAGTTATCGACTATGCCAAATGGCGAAAAGTATTTCAACTAGACACAATCAATGTAAGCAATGTTATTTCACTTCGGATAACATACTTAGGCATGCAAATATATTGGGCAATGTTCCATCTGTGTACTCAAAGATTTTCTGTGTGGGTGGGGCGGGTGGGTTTGATTGCATGTATCCTCCCCAACTCTCCAGCTATATATCTTGGAATATCCATACCCATTTTACCATACTACCATTTTGTCAAAGATATGCAGAATATATGATCTTATGCTTGATCTTATCCTAAACAAAGTATCCATGTATCCTAGTGACGCTCTGGTCCAGATTTTTTCATAACATATCATCTACATCAGGTAATTCCTAGCTCCTAAAGAGGCTTTGCCAGGACATGTTGATGGTTCCATATTGAGGCCACACAGCCTTTGTCTTTACTATTAAATCGTATTAACATTAGCTATAGTAACATGTGTGACCATTATTACCTTCTAATTAGGTGAACAATTTTACCAAGAGCGCGTTCCCAGCAATGCATCTTCACCAGTTTTATGCCAGTAATAATTTCATTCATAACAATAATTCGACGATCCGTCCAACCAGCCATAACACTCCTGAAGTAAGATATAATATACACAAATTACATTTTATTGTTCGATAAAAACATATCTCACCAGTTTCCATTTATTGTATAATTTCCAGTCAATCAAATAAATAGCAATAGCATCAAATGGCCCAATAATAGATGATGGAAGTATAGTTTTTATCTTGCTAAATAATGTATCGCAATCAGGTGTTTTGACATTCAATATGAACAATTTTACCAATGGCTTGAAACTCATTGTTGACGGACTGCTTTCGTTTCACTTCGAGTTCCTCTTACCGGAGTGAGTAGGATTTAACGTCGTTTTCAACATTTTTTCAGTCATATCACGACATTGCTTACATGTGCCAGGACACAAGAGTGCCAGCATTCCCTATTATCCTGGACATTAGTACAGCAGCCAGTAATCCACCCAAGTATTGCCTCTTACCGGAATTGTCTATAGAAGTTGTTGCACAAAGCTGATATAGGTATTAAGACCAACAAAGCACCGAGTGGGAACAGGCCGGCTACACCGCAATTTTGGTAGAGTAAGTAAAATACCATTGCAATCTCCATTGGGATCCATATCAGGTACGGCCATATATTTAAACACTACAAATAGTAAAAGCTCATAGTGAAAAAGCCGATACATAATATAGTTTACATTAAACGGCGTATACTTATCAGTAAGATGAGTCGTTATTCATGTATCGGCAATTCGTGATCCAATGATCAGAGACCGTTGTTCACATGTTTTTTCTTGGCGCTGCACTGGTTGATAAGTGAAAATGGGTGGTGTTGTGTCTTGTAGCTCGGTATCCACAATCCCAACTTATTGAGAATTTATCCTAATAACTATCCGGCCATTTTGTCTCAATTTTATTGCTCGGGAACGAAAATTTCGCCTGACGTATAATTGGTGCTCAATTGTACAGTGTCTCTCAAGTCTATTATCTGCATCAAATCAGAATGCCCAGCAAAATAACAACCATATAGTTCTCATCAAGAAAGAAAACATACGAAGAAGTTTCCATTATACTAAAATTCCTCGAAATATGACGTGTTGCATGGAGCAATTCCAAAGAAAAGGACAGACCCAGCGGCCACGTCCTATTACCGCGATGCATTCGAGATAGACATTGACATTTCAAAGCAGGACAAAAACCGGGATCCCTGTCGACCAGTACTCGAGTCATCCCGATTTTATCTAGCTCGGAAGGTCTCGGGTTAAAAAATTATCAGTATTCTGAATGTGTCCTGGTTTACTCTTACCGATGCTATCATAAAAAGGTGCAACTTTATTATGAGCTGTTCCACAGCAATACGATATACCGTGTACCGCAGGGCTGCTGTGCAGATATAATCCTGATGGTCGAAAATGGACCTTCAGCGCCTCCTTATTTCAAAACGCTTATTCCACTGTTCATCAGGCTACTACATCATTCATTACCAGCTCACCCCATACACATATCCATCTAGAGAGACAGCTCTAGGATAATTTTCTCAAATGATTAATACTTCTCAAACCACTTCATCCACTTCCGCCACTCCCAGGCTCAGAGCAAAAACACATGACCAAATCCCATAATCCCAATGTAAAGGAGAAGGACAAAATCACAACATTGTGTATTGACATGCTCGTAAACTGTGGACATGAAGACCATCCCCTCAGCTAGTTCCCAACAGCAAAGATATAGCCAAAAGCTACATAACAAAAACGCGACACTATTTTAAGTGATTTGTCAGTTCCGCTGGCCTTTTTCCGGGATTCATCGGCCTGTACACGGAGTCAGTGATCCTGATCAGGTATTATTATAATTTTAACACAGTGTGTAATTACAGGAGCAGTACCGAAGTACAGACTTCATAATGATAACAATTTGATCAAGGATAATGGAGCTGATACAAGAGTCAGAGAAATGGGAGAAATATCCTGGGTGAATTCAATCACATGTCATCTTGGATTTTTGGCGACCATCTTCAATCGCTAAATGGTAATAGTGATAATACGGCATGTTGTAGATCTAGACACAGCACCAACGATATGCATGATATTGAAGTCGTAATATTGATGAAATTATGCAAAAAATATAAACCATGAAGTCAACTTTATAAAATGACTGAAAAAATAATTTGATCAAAAAATACACGACTCCATGTCGTCGCTCCACTCACATTGAATCGGTTATCGAGTGTGGCTTTCTTCTTTCTATTACAAAAAAACTCGAGCAGGGTAGAGTCTTATTGACCGGGATTAGAAAAGTATATACGATGCTATAAACTTACACTTTGCCATCTCTCGATATCAGCTGATAGTAGGTTAATAATTTGGCCTGAAGAAACGCTCTGGATAGACTTTGAATTCATTCTCAGAATCTGGAAAAGAAAATAATAAGAAGGCGAAAACAACTGTGAGGTTAATATCAATATCGTCTCTGAAACGTCACCTTAAATGTAACAAAGTGCGCCGGCAGTGACTGTCTAACCATCAGATCCGACATTCATTTTCATTTTCAATGTCTGCTTAACCTTCAGTCAATACAGCTATAAAACTAGAACTCATGGATCTCGAGAGTTCACCCAAAATTCTGTGTTACAGATATAGTAGGATTGCATGACTTATTGCCTGGCCTGATCAACGTGTGATTGCTGATGTGCTTTGTTATCAGTTGCGGAGGATTATTTTTCTTTTGGGTGATCACTTCTACTACTTCTACTGCCATGCAGCACCTGTACAATCAACCCTGGCTTTCTTCTTCAATACATAATAAATCAATGTGTGCCCTTATTTTCAATCATAATTTTGCCTTTTGCCCAGTGTGATCAACTGGGAAAAATATTTCAGTTATAATCCTGATACCAGATTTGTTTTCATTCAATGTGACATTTGGTATGGAACCCCAATAGAGCAATGTTTATGTATGAAAATATAAGTATTTGAGAGAAAGAATAATTTAGCCGTCATTGAATATAATCAGTTTCAAACCCGTGGTATAGTTAGTAAAACAAATGTGTATTTCTTAAAAAAAATTAATAATCCAGAACATTTTTGCACTAGAGAAAACATTTGGTTGAACCCTAAGCTCATGTTCTTCTTCGTAACTTCGTACGATTTGCCAACCCTGGCAAATACGGACTTCAGTACAATGAAACACAAGAGAATCTTTTCCATTTATCCTTCGGTCCTCATTGTGTGATTTACTAGTTATTGGCGGCCTTGCACAGCGCAGCTCGCTTCATCGTTTCATATCTGTTCTTTTATAAATTAAAACACGTACCGGTAGTTTGAATTCATAACGCTGTGTTATACCATTTGCACCGACAATAAATTGGCAATCAGTAACCATCAAAATTATGAAAATTCGCATAAATTGCTAATTTTTTCGGTCCCGAAAACTATATCGGAAACGTCATTTGCTCTTTTCAATCGAATGCCGCTAAAAAATAATTCCTTTTTCGTCGATGTAGAATCGATGGAAACTATTACCGGAACTGGGACCCCCCCGAAGCCAAATTGACAAAGATTTCTTCCAATCAGTGGAATCATTTTACTTCATGTCGAGTATTGGGATTTCGTGAAAATATTGATTATTTCCGGTGCTAAACTAAGTTATTTACTTCCCAAATTCATTTTCTTGCACTAATTTGAAAAAACACCAGCACTTTCAAGCACCAAAATAAACTATTTCAGCACTTTCAAGCACCTTCCAAGATTAGATATGGCACAACTTAAAGTGTCTGACAGATTGTACCTCTCGTGTATACTGTTTTTTATTTCTTGCAAATCTCGAATCCCATAATCAAAAAACAATGTTCGCTTGGGCATATGAGAGTGCATTGTAACTGGGAGATTGCATTGTAACAGGGATAAAGTTGGAAAATGGGGGAAAAAAGTATATAGAATTTGCGTATATCAACCAGTCTGGAATACGCAAATATATATTGTCAGTCTCTATAAGCTTTTCCGGGTCTTCAAACAAACGAATTTTCGTTTTATTTGCATATACTTTAATATAGGCTTCATATTGCTGTCTGTTGATATGTTAGTCAATCCAGGGCCACCCTGAGAATTTTCCGCAGTAAAAGACCATTTAGTGGCTTTGCGCCGTTTTCCAGTAAATTTTGACAACGCAAAATGTTCGCGGATGTTAAAAATGTGTTGTATACTAGACCAGTATGCTGGCTTCAACCCACATGGTCTTTACAGGAAACGGTAAAAAACATATGCACAGCTTCATTGGATATCGCTTCGATTGGTCAAGGACGTATTCATACAGGGAACATGATCCAATGAAAAGCCAATGCATAACTTATAATACTCATATGCACAGCTTCATTGGATATCGCTTCGATTGGTCAAGGACGTATTCATACACGGAACACGATCCAATGAAAAGCCAGTGCATAAATTATAATACTCATATGCCTTATTATGGTGGCCATTCATGGGTAAAAACTCCACTTCGAAAAACATGTAGTGGTGGAAAATCAGCGATGTTCGGAAGTTTCACCGCGATATAACGCGTCTAGATATGAAAATCTCTTGCCACTGAACTAGATATTCAAGCATTTTTAGGGACCATTTGGTGAAAACATTCATTTTCAGGCATTTTGGAAGTGAACATTTCAAATACTATCCCAATTTACAGGCAGCCGTACAAGGTATGTGAATCGACGTCTAAAGATTTCTCACGTTGTATTCTTCACGTTACTACCGTAAGATGCAGGCATGGGCAAAGTGATACAAACTGCTTTCATTGGTCGTGGATTGGCGTGAACTCGAACCAGCTTCAAGCGCTTATTCAAAGCCTTATTTTTTGGGCAGGCCTGTGCAAGAGCCCATGTTGTTACATGTATTTTCAAACTTCCGGTTCAGATTTTAAAGTGATCGTAAACCCTAAAGTTAAGTTTCCATCAAATGAAAGACAATTAGAAAAAGTCTCTGAAAATATTTTTTGTCATTTTTTTGCGATTTTATTACACAGTGCAAACCGCAAATAGAGCATGGGATATTATGGTGGTCTGTTGTGATGATATCTAGGTCCGGAGACGTCACACAGCCTTTATACAAATATTTTAAACGTTGTATGCACTTTCCAATTTTTGACTCAAGCTTAAGGTGTGTATACTTTGAGTTCCAACACAGACCCATGTTCCAATGAACATGTTTCACCAACATCGAGGAAATTAAATGCAAGATTCAAATTGTCTTGGCTCTTTTGAGATACCATACAAAAAGTTAAGCACTTTTTACCGGGTTATTTGGATACAGTTGAAATTTGTCTTTCATTTGACCTTCACTTCGTCGGAGGGTTTACTATCAATTTAATGGAAATATTTAGGCTTGCATAACACACCTCCGTTCATCTGAGACAACCCCAAGCACAAGCTAGATCAAAACCTCCTCTACAATTTATCCAGGGTTTTCAACTCTCTAGTCTGCTTCGTTCTCGCGGAAATTTTAGGAAACCAGGCACGACTGGACCATAGGCTAAACCTGTGATGCTTCTTTCCTTCGGGGGTGGCGTTAACTAGATACAGTCGATCGGGGAGTCCTCCAGCTTACAAATTTTCAGAATAAGAAACAGTCTTTATATCTTATCCTTGCTATGTCGATTTCTCGTGCACACCCATCTAGGTCGTCAGGTTCCCAGAGTCGGACTTGCCAATGAACACTACGTGATTATGGGAAATCGTCAAAAAAGTTTCCAGTTCCCGTTAGAGCTGAAATCAATTGATGTCCTCCGCGACACTGAGTGGCGCACGAGGAAGATTAAGGGGGTAAAAAAGAAGAAATCGTCAAAATGTAGGGCATCCCGGCCAACGAAGGCGAGCTATTCCGTTATTTAATTGACTGTTGTGATTATAAGTAAAGAAATTCAGTGTTTTTATCACGGCGGCTTTAACTTTAGTCCTCCACTGTACCTCAGATAGGAAAAATGAAGCTTTATCTGTGACTTTGTAAAACAGTGTTTTCACAGCTGCTTGATACTTTTACATTTGTGTTATTCTTATATCTTTCAGAGTTCCTCTAACATTAGTCAATGTACACGCGAGAATCCCTTGATACGATTCACCGCGCTTACATCTTAACACCAAATACTGAAATACATTCCGGCATGTCGAGGATGTCGTTCAGTAATGAGGCAATCTTGCATGTTAGAAATGACCATACCACAACAAATATTCTGAAGATGCAGTCTGTTATAATTAGTTTATTATCACACTGCTACCTTATATTATTAGAGATAGAGAAACTTAGTTAATTGGGAAGAGACGATTGAAACGGTATGAAATATAGTTTTTCTTTTATTATCTGATCTTCAGTAATATTCAGTGACACTAAAACGCACAACTCACCTTCCGGTACACCAGCCCGCTTAAGGATGCTCGAAGTCGAATAGAAATCCGTGATATTTGATAAAACACAAATGAGTTTGTTAAAGCAAACGTCAGTGCAGAGAGCCCGAGACCAATCGCATAGATCATGGCTTCCTCAATCCCTTCTGTGTTCTCGGAATTAAGATAACCCAACAACTGTCCGATGAAATAAGGCTGTAATATGTTCTGGGATTCCTATAGAAATAATAGAAAATATTTCCGGTGAAAATCATAAAATCATGGCGATCACTCAAAGAAGTGAAGAAATATAGGTAAAATAAAGATTGTTTTCCACGAAGAGATCAATTGTATCGCATTTGTCGAGTTTTTAAGACTGAGCATGAGATGTTTCAACGCGCTTATTTGACATTTGACCGCAAGACAATTAAGGCATTATGACCCACCTGGGCGAATTTTCGCACATCTACCGGCATTGGTCGTCTTCTTGTGAGAACTATGAACATGATCAATATGTGTGAAAGCATTAATGGAAAGGATATTTCTCTGGAATTACAAATATGCCAATATATTGGTTGTAATTACAAACGTATGGTCCGTCATTCATTATTCAGCTGTAGCCTATTAAAGAATATCCGCGTCCATATTGCACAGATCTATTCCGTATTCCAAATAACAGCATTAGCACCAAATTCAAAAAGACAATCATAGTATACATAAACATAGGCTAGTTTCCTGCAAGAGAGAAGCGTCCAACAGTTTTCAGTGATGCTGGCAAGTAATCATGATGTTCCAAAAATACAAAATCCGAATTGCTGATCATTATTCTTAATCCATATGATATTCTTGTAGAGTCGTCATCTAGAGAATGATATATCTCAGTCACACTTTGATTGTGCCTGTTCATATGAGCACCTTGAGGATCTTGAAGTACATTAGTTCATACGGCCCCTAGCCCCGGGTTAAGCGGAATTAGACACAAGTTATGAAACGTTACGCCATATAGATCGTGTACGCTGCACTCATATTTTCTATCTTCATGCGATATGTATCGCCAAATATGAGAAACTTCGAGTGGCGCCGCTTGGTGGTATAACCCTATCTTATAAGTTTCTGCAACAATGTCTTATGACATTGAGTAAAATCGTCACATTTAACACAGGATCTAGCAAATCCTGGTACCTGGAATAAGATTGGTAGGCATGAAGTTATTCGAATTCAAATTTACCCGACGATAACGACGGAATAGTGAACTGGGGCGCCACGACTTTGTAACTCTATGATATTGGGGTAATTTTAAGCAGAGGATGATGGGTAAGTTCAAAATGACGGCCATGTGGGGTACTAGAAAAGTGAGGTTTCCGTCATTTTTCTTCGAAATTCCTGCTTTTCTGACAGGAAAAGTGGGCATTTTTTTTTACCTCATATTCATCATCATTCATTTTTTTGCGAATAAAAGACATAGAAAAGAAATTCGAAAAATCTGACAGAAAAATCTACCAAAATGCCTTTTTGAAAATGACATCACCGAAACGTCATCAAAGCGGTCATTTTGGTTTTTTATTTACATTTTCTGGCAGAGCTTGACCCAAGGGTACAGTGCTGTAGTTTTAAGTCTTCTATGTTGTTAGGTGTAAGAAAAATATTTAGGGGAGCAGAAATGCCCCCTCTCCGGCCCAGACTGGTCTTAAAATCATATGCTACGTACGGTTAACTTTGACTAACAGAACAACCTTTCAACAAAATATAGGTACCACAAATTTGGCTCAGATATTTTTCTGTGGAATTTGATGGTTTTCAATTGAACAAAATTGGAATATACTTTGAACAGTAATATCACGGCAGCCAGAACAGCATTAACAAGACAGGGGTCCTACTAATTACCGCCCGCCACTGTCCGTGGCTACTTCGTTACCGGCATTCCCTTTTTCGCTATCTAGTTCAGAATAATCGTGCCAAATTTCGAATCCCCATGGTCAACAGTTTCACAGATTTGACTTATACAACTGGGAAAATCAAGTAAGGGAATTAAATCGATAAACGATTAGGGGCTATTCACTCATATTGACGACTCGCCGCAGTGGTTGTGTGAGACCAGCGCGAATTGACTGCTTGGGGTGTCTCTACATCAAGGGAATTTTGCCCCTCAAAGTAAGATTTTGTAGACTAAAATTGCACCTAAGCAAACACTTATTCATCAAAATAATCTCACCTGGAGAAAGAATCGATACATGACTGAAGTAATATGTAAAAAATAGGTTTCGTCAATGTTTACTCCTAGGTGGGTGACAGATCCTTAACACAATATGACATAATCCTCCACAGCTGCGCTCAATCCTAATGAGTTTCAACATAGGGACCAAATAAAACGTCTAAAAGGTATCTTTTTGCAAGTATCATAAATTTCTGCTTTTCCGTGATGAAAAGTGGGCATCTTATTTCACATCACATTAATATTTACTAATTTATCATGCAGTTTTTGCGGAGAAATTGCATAAATAAAAAAATGGGGAAATCTGCCGAAAAATCGACCAAAAAATGGCGTTTTTGAAAATGACGTCAGTGTGACGTCACCGAAGCGGTCATCTTGGATTTTTTTACATTTTTTGGTAGAACTTGACCCAAGGGTATGGCGTGGTAAGTTTCAGCTCCCTAACTCAAGGGGTAAGAAAAATAGCCCCAGGCCAGGATACGTCCCAAAAAGCCCAGACCAGATAGGGTTAAAGGGAAATAGACTGTAGCTCTCAGTAAAACCTGACTTACCGGTATGACAAACAGGAACACCGGAAGCAGCATCTCTATCCAGATCGATCGAAGTACGGCGCGAACGAGGTTGGGTTGTTTCCCCTTCTTTTTATCGACTTCCTCTGTCCAGTATCTATGGCAATTGAGAAGTTAAAAGTGTTTCATTTCAATAAAACAATTTGGGAATTACCCAGGAGAGTTCCAAGACATCCGTTAATTTGTAAATTGCTACTGGCTTGACTTTTGTGTACTGGAGTTTTCTGCTTCGATTGCTGTAAGTAGAGGCGAATAACTGTTTCCTATGAAGCTTAGCGACTGCAACGAAATTCGTAGTCCAGATATAAAAATGAAACAGAACAAACTTGACAATTTGCTTGTCTTCAACATACCTTTGTAAAATGTCTGTGCAGTGTTCACAGTCGCTATCCTCGGATATAGCTGGCAAATCTTCATGGCTCAACTTTCCGTCGTATCCTTTCTTGTAGAAGGGGTTAACCCACCTGATAATATTTGAAGGGAATCACTCAAACAGTCGGCGTAGGCAGTTTTATATACAATTGCTGGATAGGTTTGTTTCTGTCGTTCTGTATGATATTTTGAATGTCATTTATTGGCGATATCTAACGATTCGGGAGGTCTGACGCAATAATCAGTATGACATTCACTTATACGTTTCTCTTGGATGTCATTTTGAGACTTGTTTTTGATATGAATTCAAGAGTATAACACATGTATATAGCAAATTTATAAAAGCTGTAGGAGGGAACGAACTGTTAAATAGAATAATTACATATTCTTTATGGAGTAGGGTTACTGAACTACACACATATTGCTTCGCTAAGTCGATAAGACTCCATGTTCAGGTTCGCTAAAAAAGCGTGGCCGGAGATGTCTCCGTCCTTGTTTAATCGGGGAGTGACTCCGATCCATTTAGAAATGTCTTTACCAACTCAGTTTCCTGTTCGGTTAGCAGTTCCATTTCGTCCCCTGATGAGCGATCATGGAACAAATGGTGCCACTTTGTAAGCATCGTCTGACGGTGAACATGAACCAATTTGTCATTACAGGACATGTATCTCTCTCATTCATTCAGAAGAGTGTCTCCAGGCGCTAACTCACCAGTTATATAAACTATGACAGTGTTGCGACGTTCCATAACATGTGACTCGCTGTGTCATCAGATAGTTTCAGCCAATTAGAGGAATACGCCTAAATAAACACCATCCGTTCGACATGCTTAGACATTTACGGTACATGCAAATTATTTCTCTATTCCGAATTGCAATCCGGGCGCCTCATTCAGCAATCGGTAAAACACCGTCGTTCATGACTGTCTCAACTGATGCGACTAGTCTCGAATCCAGAAATGTACTTATGAAATTGTTGATGGATAACAGATAGCGGTACTAGTTAACACATCAGTGTTTACAGTATATTACCGGGTACATAATATACATGTCTCGACAATATTTATCACAAATGGCCATCACAACAAACGATTGCCATTGTCGCATTTGATAACTGACGTGATGAACGTTGGGATCTTTTCGGTGTAAAAGGAAAGAATGGTCGACAGAAAACCTAGGTGGCCAGATTGAGCTTCTTAGGAGTTTTCTTTACATAAAAATTAGACGCTGGGAGATTATGAATTAGAATATCGACATTGTTCGTAAACTTCCACCACTGCTTCAGTCGAGTCTAGCGTTGTCGAGAAGCGGTACCGTTTTAACTGTGCTAGGCGATTGTAAGCCTCAGTTGAACTGGGTTCGGGGTTACGTACAATTGGTAACTTTTGCCGTGAACAAAATTGTTCCCCATATACGTTGAACTGCATACAGAACGTCAGTTCTCTATCGGTGATCAGCTTGATATGGAATCATCTTTTCAATTCGTTAGAAACAAAACATTTAAAAACGACGCCAAGATGTACAGTATATTAGCCCTTGGGACTAGAACTCAAATTTCACCAACCCGCACCACTCGTCGAAGAAGAGGTATATGCTATCATCTCCTGTCATCCATACGTGATAATCGTTGCAGATTGGTAGCATAACACACGTTCTTTCCCTACCCATATCCTTGTTCCGAACTCAAACTTGGGAAGAGGGGTAAGTTTCCTTTAAGATATTTGTTATTTCCATCACTGGAGAGATGAAACTCCTTACACCTACATGTAGAGTGCTGATCCTTGTACGTTGAGTCAAGTTAAAATATCTTTATATACTCATTTGATAACGTCATGTTGACATAACATGGTGGATCATGTATGGTAGAATTTGTTGCTTATTTTCCAGCTGATTTTCCAATGGTATATGTTGCTTTTAATTGTTATCTGTATAAAATGAAATTCTGCTGGTGGACGTTTCCTCTCCGAGGCTTGCCCTCTGTACAAATCATTGTGATTGTAGTTTGTGACTGTGGTTAAAATGGTGGAGAAAGAAGCGCTTGGTCGACGTCGGACCTCGCAGACTTGTGTTCTGAATAAGAACGTGCATTCTACTAATATTTTTCCCGTTTGGGCCGTTTGGACCGTTTGGACCGTTTGGGCCGTTTCTTCTTCCGATATTTCCAGTATGGCTAAACAGTTGAAAAGTAGCAACATTTGCTTCCCTGCTCTCTTTATCGAAGTATCTGTTGCAACGTTCATTTGATGATGCAATGACGTCCATCATCTACGAAATCAAATTTTCCGCTTAATCTACCATATTCGGCGAACAATGTTTAAAATGTCACATATTTTTGATGAAGTTGCAATTAGTTTTGACCTTAAATATCATTACTTTCTAAATTTACAAATACTACAGCATATTTTCACACATTTACTATGAGCTAATCCTGAACATCTTAGAATTGGCAATCATTTAAAAGACGTTATCATTATTTGCTATTGTGGCCACCGAATGTTTTCTAATCCAGGTAGATCAGCGCGGCGTCCCAGAATTTTTATGCTTTTATCATGAAACGTGATGACCAGATGATTCACTCGTTGTTATCACCTGTCACTTGGAGGGCGCTTTAAAACTTGTTTGACAGCTAGAAATGGCCATTTTGTGATAAATATCTTTGTTCGAAAAGCGATGTTTGCTTCTTAAAGTGCACAAAATGCAGAAACATTCAGAAGATCATGTTGACACCATTGCGTCTGGGCAACACGTTATCCCGCAAACTCTAATGGGAGCTGCTGGAGTGCATAGCTAATTCTCCAGACATTGCAACAGAAGATAGAAATACAGAAAATCCAGAACCATCAATAATGTCTAGAGTATTCTAAAAACTAACAAGGTAGGACTCCTGAGAAACCTGATGGTGTCAAGACTTACAGGAAACCAAGATTATTCGCACCTGAATGTAGCTTCCTTACGAATACAAACGCATATATTACAAGAAACATGCAGAATTTGTCAAATACAGTAGGCTTGGTGTGAAATGCTATGAACCTGAAAATGGACGAAACGATCGACAGGGGTGATTGCGGAAGGCATTGCCTGAGATCCTCCCGTGGACTGCGAATGCCAACGTTGATGCAGAGATGATGCAGAGATAATGCCTACATCGTCAGCTGCATTTATGTAAGTTATTTTAGGTTCAATGACAATACTCAGAATGTATTTCACTTCACCTAAACTTAAATGTTCAGTCACCCAGATGTCGTTATGATGATATAATTTGCCTCCAAATTAGGAACAGGATGGCCAGACAATAAAAGTTAAAATTCAAACGCTTAAATTGGTCGTATATTAACATGTCCATACAGTCTCAACATTACTGTTGAAAGTTGTCAATTACGAAATAGTTCAATAGTTTGACATCTATTTTACATCACATATCATGCGATCTCGCTTATATAATATTTCTTCTGGACCAGACCGATCCAACGTCTTTTGTTGAATTGAATGGAAGTCTCTAGACTTTGTCTCTTCCATGTCTCCAGTTAAAACCACACCAAAACTCCGTGGTAAAGTAACCTCGGGTTATCTACGTTGACAGATTGATCCGAACATCGCCTGTGCTTTCAATCGCCCACGCTGACAATAACTCGCTAGTCCTCCCACATACCTGTGCGGCCTTACAATAGGATTCTCAAGTTGGTGCGATATATTACCAAGTTCCCAGAATATATTTGGTGTGGTCGCGTTATTCGCTATCGTTCAGTTTCTCTCAGATACCCCGTTAAATTTTGCACTGAAATTTATACTGCTATTTCATTGCAATGTATGCTACTTGCCATGTAGAAATTCACAAAACAAACTAGTAAAACTAGTTCGATTGCTCCATTTTTACGTAAAACTAAGATTAGTCAAATTTGCCTCACTCTCTCATCGTTTGGCATTTTTGCCTCGAGCCTTGTATTACCTAATTTCGGAAAATTAGAATTGTAAATAGTTCAACTTGAGACAAAAATCTACGACTTTAATAATAAATCAGTATTAATTTACAGCTAAGCAGACGAAGTGTAGGCTTACCATTCCTCATCTTGTAAAATAAAATCTCCCGAAGGAACAGCTGCGCTTGTCAACACGACACGTGTCGATTTCACACATCACAATATTTAAACCGTGCTAAAACGCGCTAAATAAACGCACAGTTACCAGTATGTACTAGGTACAAGTCTTATAGAATAAGAATTTTAGACCTGTTTAATCATCATGTTTGGACTGTATAATACCTATTCTCTGTAACAAAATTCATCAAAATTCATCCTACTTACCAAAATGTCAAACGGGAAAGTAAATTGGCTGACTCATACGTGTTGCCTTTCTTGTTTGAAGATTCGTGGTCAGCATCCCTTTGAGAAGTATCCATTGTTTACATCAACACTAAAAATAAATAGTCGAGAAGCTGGCATTGGGAGAATCGTGAGACGTATCTATGGGTATATGGATATTTCCTCAATGTACGCAATACAATAGGTTTATGACCGAACAATGTCGAAATATTTGATATTATCCAAGGTCGAAGCGTTCCGGTAATATTAATTTTTGCTCTGAATCGCTTTTTCTGTGATCTAGTATAAGCGGACAAAGATTGACATACCCTGCAGGATTTCAATCACAGTAGGTTCGATGCCGTATTCTAACTCACCCCCAATTTATACGCTTCGATTAATGTAATTATTTCGTGCCTGCGAGTTGAATCCCTGTTGACACACTCGCCTTCACTTGACTTCACTTTGGTTCCGGAGTATAATTATGCCAGTGCCTTTCCTAAATATTACTCTGATATACCGGCGAAGGCACGTATGTGTGATACATTATACACTGTTTTACAGGGTATCATAGTCTTATCACATTTTACTACCTTACCTTGTAGCTCGGAAACACAGCCACGTAATGTAACTATCACATATATATGTCAGAACGCTATGTGCATATCTTCACTAATTCTCTAATCCGCATATATATTCTCCAGAAGGTTATGAAAATATTTACTAATTCTTTAGACTGTACGTACAGTTCGCTGTCAATTATATCGGTACGTACTAATATAGTACTTAAAAACACATTTCGGACTGGAAATACAATGTAAACAGCTCACATAAATTTCCAAACTAGCCTTTGTACATTTCTCAATTACTAGTTCAATTTTTTAATTATCCGGTGGTAATTGCCATGAAAACTCTTAACGCCTATACTCATGTACATATTTGTGGCAGGGATATGGTGTGAGCCATCCAATGAAAAGCAAAATTCCAAAACTTGGCGGGTAAAATAAGGCATTCAAACTTCGGAGAGTTGCATTGTCAATTGGATCACTCACACAGAGGTCATCACGGATTCATGATTCAGATTAATTAGCTTGAAATATCACACGTTTCTATCGAGTACACTTGTGATACTGAATTCTTCGACAACAACCTCTGGCTTGTACCTCTGTTTGTAAACGCGGCAAATCGGCACAATTAATAACCTTTACTCAATACAACATTCACTTTGTTATGCAGAATTCCTCGAACGTCTGAATCGCAATTCGGAATTAACTGATGTTCGATTAATTCTCAACCTTCCAAACTTATTACAGAGCAAACAAAATCCGCGATTATCACGTCCCCGTGTAGCTCGGCCATTCAACATGAAATGTAGGCACTCCATCTACACCTCCGTTCTTGTTGTACTTTTAACTGTATGCTTTAATGCCAATACATTAAGTTTAGAGCAGATTACAGTGACAAATATTTTGTATCATGCGTTCATGTATGCACCCAACGTTCGTCATCTCCCTTTGTGATTATTTATTATAATTGTAGTCTTGAAAGTTCTATCTATCCTTCATATTTGCCTGTGATTTATCAGATGTATATGTATATAATATCAACACAATACTATGTATGCAAAATCTTAGTTTATTAGACTGAATCCAGACTCATTTATCCATTGAGTGAATGCAAGTGAACTCCGTTCAGACAGTGGAAATGATATTCAGTCAGTTTTTATACTATTTTTACGGCATAATTACACTTCTCTGAAGAAGTAAACATTGATACCGGAGCAGATTTCAATACAGTTTGTGACTCCATATTGACTGGATTTAAGACCATGTTTTTAACCATCTGTTTTGTGCTTTTTTGACCTATTTTTCTTACCCCTTGAGCTAGGGGATGAAATTAACCACACTATAGCTTGGGTCAAGCACTACCAGAGACTATAGAAATATCCAAGATGGTCTCTTTGATGATGTCATGGTGACATTTTGTAAAAAGGAAATTCTTTTGTCGAATTTTCCGTCTGATTCTTCAAATTTTGTACTTTTGTATTTAACTGCATGATAAATTAGTAAATAATAATCTGATGTGAGATTATCCTCGCAGAAAATCAGAAATTTTGAAGAAAAATTAGGGGAGTTATGCAAATAGGCATAGCGATAACACATTTCGTGATTTTGAACCCACGACCATTTTATCGTCTAAAATGACCCTAATAGCATAAAATACAAGTTCCTGGAATGCGAGGTTTCAATTTGTTTTGTAGTTCCGGAGATACAGTAGGAAGTTTGGTAGCCATAATGCCCCTCCCCCTCAGGCCTGGTGGTTAAT
>JAVTVY010042697.1:0-19502 GCA_036873755.1 Hanleya hanleyi | reverse complement strand
CACCGTCAATGTGATCTGCTACGCCGAGTTTGACAACATCATTCAAGTGGACAAGGCGTGCAACGTCCTGTGTGACTTCTCCACCTAACATGGATACAGATCAGATAACCACCGTGCTGGAGAATGACCCAGAGACACGTATGGTCTTTCAAGGGGTGTTCGCCCGAGATGTGTTCCCATTAGACCGTATGTATCCTGTTGCTTACGTTCTCAACACGGACCCGATGGATCGGCCCGGTGAACATTGGGTGGGCGTGTACTTGACAGAACAGCAGGGCGAATACTTTGACCCGTACGGCCTGCCACCCCTCCATCCCGATTTAATAGACTTCATGGATCAAGGCACAGAGACGTGGTGTTGGAACAGTCAAACGTTGCAAAGCCTGAGCAGTAGCGTGTGCGGACAATATTGCTTGTTTTACCTGTACCATCGATGCCGGGGAAGACCCTTATCTACCATCGTACAGATGTTTGACGAGTACCCCAAGGCCGAAGACCGCGATGTATTCGTCTATGACTGGGCCGCCCATCATTTCAATGTACAAGCCCCGTTCTGGGCTTAAGTTAATTACAAGCCCCTTGTTCTGGGCTTAAGTTTACAAGCCCCTGTTCTGGGCTTCAGTTTACAAGCCCCCTGTTCTGGGCTTCAGTTCTTTCAATGTACAAGCCCCTTGTTCTGGGCTTCAGTTTTCACGTGGTTGTTCTCACGTTGTTGTTGTTACTGAATAAAAAACAAAATGAGATCTCACCAAAAAACCCTGTGTTGTGTGTTTTATTCATAATGCATAAATGCCCAATGTGGAGATTCAGTCAAACTGAAATCAGTGGTGTAGGATGGGGCCAAAATGTAACCCATCAATGTTAGAATGCAAGAGCACTATAGTAAAATAGAGAGCCAATGAAATCAGCCCACAGACCAAGTACGTGTTTTGGTCTAGGTTTGGAGCGGGCATTTCATTGAGGTACGTGTATACGGTGAGTGAAGACTCGTCCAACACGTATAGATTAAGTTTATTACTATAAGTTCTATGTATTCTCCGAGCCTTGCCGAAAGGGAGACCGTTTGACCTGGATGTGACCTTTGACCTTTTGATCCGCGCACGCACTGCCGGTGATGACGCGTGCGCGCGCTGCGGCCGGAGAACCCACGCGCGCGCGCGCTGCGGCCGGGGCGGGCCGGGCCGTGAAAAGGTCCCGGAGGTTGAACATCCGGACGTCTAAGGAAACATTAGAAACTCTTCAGTGCTCGGGATGTTACCCATCAATACTCAGAAACCCAACATAGGTGTTAAGACCATGATATAACCTGCTCGGAGCATGGTTAGTACGAATGTTTCGGTGGTGTTGTTCAATAAAAAACTTCATGAAAACCCAAGTGAAGTTCGAATATTTATTAATGTGAACAAGTGAACAAGAATGTATGTACAAGTATATAAGAACGTTGCAAACAAGAATTGAGGTGAACGTATGTATAGAGAGAGAGAAATCACAGTGGAGTATATAACAGTTAGACCGAGTCATCGAACTGACGTATATCGAGTACATATTCAAAAGAATGACAAACAAGTTCATGGTGTAATGTATATAGAGAGTAATTTAGAGTCCAAATATGTATGTCCATTAGAATTCACAAGTCCGGGTATAAGATAATATATGTTCACAAGTCCAAGTAAGTGGTACTGATGCCATCGGGCAGGACTTTCCGTTTCGGGTAAAAGAAAGTAAAGGCGCCTCGTTGCTGAATGTACGTCCGCATCTGGTGGTCCACCACGCGAAGTCCTCGGTTAGTCCCACTCGCACTGGCCTGGCTTTGCAGCACGTTCAGGTACAAGGCTTTGTCGATGTTGGGATCGCGCCGGTTCACCCCTTTGCAGCTAAACTTATTTTCGTCTCCCCCGTAACAGTAATACGTCTTGGAGGAGAGAGCAATCATAGCATCCCCACTCCACTCCAGCTTGAAGAGGCCCGGCGTACGCTTATCGTACTGGTAATGGTCACGTCGAGGTAGCCACTGGTCCCGTTCCGCTTCATACTGTGCCCGTAACTCCGGTTTCACCAGGGACTCCCAATCTGCATTAGAGACGGCCATGTAGGCCGAGTCCGTATCCATCTCCATGAGTTGCCAGTCTGATGGATTAAAATACACACCCATGAAATCATAGAGAAACTGCAGCATCCTCAGCTTGGCCACCTGGTATACCATACATCCAATCTGCAGGGGTAGGTTATAACGGATAGTCTTCTTGGCTAAAGTGACTTCATAGGTGTCGTCATCGATGACCTCCACGGATCGAAACAGAGGAGAATTCACTTTTTTACGGGCTTGGGAAGTAGTACAAATGTTCACGTTCACGTGCTTATCCTGGTTCGTGACCGTTTTTCCATAATACCCATTGCCCGTCAACTTCCACGATTCACCGATGATGGCCTTACTCGGGTCTTGATCACCTTGACGATGGGCAGACGTCACGATGTCGGCATTCTCCGCAAAACAGGCGTTGGGTACGTACTGTATCACTTGGTATATTTTGGTAATTTCCAAACCGTGGCTCATGTACCACTGCAGTAACGGAGTGCCCAGCAAGATTTTCTCTGCCCACATACTGCCAATCAACATCCGTCGAGGTCGAGGCAAACACTCGTGTTGCTCCGCATAGGCCCCCATGGTGTCTCCAATATCATCCCGACCCACCAGCGTGTTCTTAAAGATGGGAGGGCACTGGGCGAAGAGGGGCTTGAGAGTGTCGGGAACATGCAAATCACATTCGACAAAGCCGTAGAGGTCCCCCGAACGAATGGCGTCGAACATCTGTGGCAGACTCAGGAGTGGCCGACGACTCAACGGGTACTCGCGCTCTTTTAGGAAACGCCGTAAATGGGGTAGGGCCTGGCACATGGTATGAAATTCACACTCCCACATTTCGATCACATGGTATCCTCTCTCTTTCACATACTCCCCGTTCTCCTCCACTTCTTCTCGTAATTCTTCCGGTGTTTTTCCACGTCGTTCTTTGAAGCGTCCAGCGCTGAAATGGCATCCGTGGCCGTGCCAATAGCAACCGTAAAATTGAAATACGGTCGGTGTCCTACCCACCAGGGCAAACCCATCGACGGGGAGTCGACGATCTCCTATGCGCTTCTCTGTGGCGTTGGTCTGGTGTCGTATATAAATTCCCCGTCGATAGGCTTCCCAATCCAACCACTGATCAGCCAGATGCTTGTAGGGAGTGCGTTGCGGTGTAAAATGCTGGCCTTCCGCCAACCAACGTGTATAATGTCCACTGGGCATAGGTTGGGCCAGAGACCACAGGTACAAGGCATTGGCATCGAAACCGATGATCTTAGCACAGGGTTTTCCACTGGGGAGAGTAGTGACGTCCTTCTCGTGATAACGGTGAAAAATAAGACTCGGTCCACCGACATCGTTCTGCTTTAGACAATCATGCATGTCTGCATCTTTTTGCTGTATCAGCGAGAAGTACGTAGGACACTCTTCAAAAAGATGGCGAAGCGCCAGACCCGGTAAACTCAAGCACTCCTTGAAGATATCGACGTGCATCTCACGACGAAAGAGTTGAACCATTTTCTCGGCCGCTTCCAGGAAAGGAACCACATCTAAGTTATTATACCATATCAGGAAATCTCGCAAGGTCTGCATGTGTTGATCGTTCCATACCTGCTGTAGTTCCCGGTACGTGTCTTCCGGACATTCCACTTGCTTCAAATCGTCAAAGAAGGCATCCCGGGGTGGCAACTGTGTTTCCTCCAAACGGTCGAGCGTCGATATATACGTGTAAGGGAACCTCCCTTTGGTTTGTGCACAGTCATACGCCTTCACCCACTGATCATAGCTATAATTGGGAGCTAAGTAGTTCCGTACATCCAGGCAATGAAGTGATGTGGTAGTGAGGGCCATATGATTATTGATCTTCTTGATGACGGACTTGATGGTATTCGCCTGGGCCAAGTAGGGGTAGAGAAATTCCTTCACCATGTTCAAGTCATATCGCCCCGAGTTGAAACCCAGCACCGGTAACTGGCCTAGGTATTGTAGGAAGCGCACTTTCAATTTCTCCGCATACGGTTTCGGTAAAGGCACATCCTGCCACTGCATGGGCTCCGGCTGCGACTCCGACTCGGACTCGGACTCTTCATCGTCACTAAACGCTACACCCGGTATAGGAATCCGATCGTCCAGCTGGTCCAGTATGTCCTGGAACTTGGACACCAACAATTCAGTACTGGCCGCACTGACTTCCTCTAAATACGCCATCATGCGGGTGATCAACTCATGGGAATCCCCGGTAGACACGAAACACACCGGTGCAGCGTCATAGCCAGGTACGTTGCTGGAAATGCTGACACTCAGGGGAATATGGCGCTGCGTTCACTGCGTTTTCGCTGAAAACATGTCCATGGGCTCCAATAGGGCCTCAAAATCGTAACACGCCCGGTAGGGAAAATAACGGTCCGCCTCCGGTATGATCAGACCCTCATCGGCCAGTTCCTCGAAAAGAGTAGGCGTATTATGATACACACCACCAGGATATGCTCGCTTGACACTGTTGTCACAAATCTTCTCGTGTTGATGTCGGTGGCAAGACTTTTTGAACACCCGATGGCATTGGGCACAACTGTAAGACTGGGCGTACTGGCTCATATTGTGGATCAGCGAAAAATGACTCACGCCATTGTAGTCGAAGACATTGACTTTCATCGTAGAAGCGTACCGTTCTGTTGAACGACGAACCAATTCAGCCACAAATGTATCCTCCTCGCATCGTAATCGGTATACAAAGATATTGATGTTGAACAGTGTTTCCACGTCATCCAAATTCTTGAACGGGACTCCACGGAAGTGCCGCTCATCCAAGTCTTCCTGCTCTAAGTACTGTTCCCAATAGCCATTGGCCACTTTGTCACAACTCTTCGGATTACACTCGTCCAGATGCACGGCCAAACACCGAAACAGACATTTCCGGTCTTTGTAGGGTGCATTTGCCCCTGCCGTTAATGCATACATGCCTTTTCGATGAAGCAGCCAAGGGGGTAGTAGTACAGGAGCACCGATAGGATGATCTCTCATTTTTGTGACGAAAAATGTGACGTTGGTCACCATTTCCACAAGCCATTTGGTATTGGGGCGTTGCAACCGGGCCCATTCCAATGGGTCCAACGTAGTCAATTGGTCGATGAGTGGCTCCAGGGAAATCGCATCCGTCACCGTGAATGGCTGGTCAAACACATACGTATTATTGCTGGGATAATAATACCGCACCTGGTCCATCTCCTTGTGCCGTAAAATGTACCCGAATGTCATATTCAACTTGAACGCTGTGACCTGGTCTGTGAAAATGTTCTCCGCATAAGTAGACAAATACGTGAAGTCCTGCAGTCGAAAGTTATACAAGTCCAGTAGATGACGGTCACGGTGAAAACAATGGCGTATGGTAGCCCAGTGTCGTTGATAAATGTCCCTCACACGCTCGTCTTCAGGCAAGACTTCAACCGGAGGTGCTGCTGGGTCCCAGGGAAAATCTTCTCCACGTCTCATGCTTCTGGCCTCCTCTCGTCAGAACAAGCAGGCAAGCAGGCAGGCAGGTCAGGCAGGCTGGTCAGGCTGGCTAGTGGTCAGGCAGGCAGGCAGGCTAGGCAGGCTGGTGAGGTAGGTGTGACAGCTCCGTTCGATACTGCAATGAATACACCAAACCACTAAAAATTACCCCCTTTTATACGTTTTTCTACATGCCGCCATGTTGAATTCCAACATTGTGAAGTAGATTACATCTTACATAGGCCTTAAGGCTGTGATATGCATATCACCTTGAAGTATTCTGGGGCATGGTCAGTACTTCTCAATTTTCCCTTTGTCTACTACTCGCCGATTTTTTTATTTTTTTTATTTTTTTTTTTTTTATTTTTTTTTTTATTCATTTATTTTTTTTTTTTCCTCGAGAGCTACAACATGACACCTCCCACGACCCATTCGGACCCATAGCGGTCCCTCTCTACCCAAACACCCCTCCACACACATACCCCCCAAAATGACCATGTGCGAATAAGGACCTACGAGAGGCTTGGCCTAGTCCGAGTTGTCTCCCTTGCGTCATAATGTTCAGATGGCGCTATGGTTTGAAAGGTGCGATTATCCGGGGGAATGGTGCCAATTGTCACCCTAGACGCCATTTTGTTACACAACACTCTTAAATTCGTGCATCATATTATTCTAGAATGTATTGTGAACAGTTTGAGATAAATTGAGACGTACGGGTAAGAGAGATAGAGATGGTGTACGGATATTTCATGATGTAGCGGGAATGTGTAACGTAGAACAAATGTACGGTGTCCCATTCCGTGTTCCTTGTCAAGTTGCTGGGAAAATATCCCGGACTGACTGCATATGTGGAGAATTACTCGAGCTTTATATTTCATTAGCTGCTTGAGAAAATACGTGAAATTTGCATTTATAAATGGTCCAAAACCGGCAGTGGACGTCCATGCAATCGCACGAATGAAACTAAAAATAGAGGTGTTTTGTTGACATAAAAACAGCTGATCCATGTGGAGGATGTTTGAGTTACACGAGAAAATTCTGCCAATATATAAATGCCTACCTATAGATACTAAAATTGGCCGCTAAAAGTTTCCATAATATAGGGAAATAACTGTGATGGACGTCCATGCAATCGCGCGAATGAAACTAAAAATAGAGGTGTTTTGTTGACATAAAAACAGCTGATCCATGTGGAGGATGTTTGAGTTACACGAGAAAATTCTGCCAATATATAAATGCCTACCTATAGATACTAAAATTGACCGCTAAAAGTTTCCATAATATAGGGAAATAACTGTGATGTCTTTTTTCACTGTGACACGTTCGCCTAAAGACCTAAGCTGAAAGAAAATATCCGAGAGAGAGGGGGGGGGGGATTTCCTAGCATAGATATTATTAAAAAATAATTTATATTACATACGTGTAAGGCGTTGATTGGTTTACTACACACAGGCAGTGATCGGGTAGGCAGGCAGGCAGGCAGGCTAGGCAGGCTGGTCAGGTAGGTGTGACAGCTCCGTTCGGTACTGCAATGAATACACCCAACCACTAAAAATTTTCAAGGCTGGTCAGTAGCTGCTACGGTGTAATAGGCTGGTGAAATTGCACTGGTAAAATGAAAAGCTTCTCCACGTCTCATACAGGCAGGCAAGCAGGCTGGTAAACAGGCAGGGTGGCTAGAGGTCAGGCAGGCAGGCAGGCAGGCAGGCAGGCAGGCTGGTCAGGTAAGTCAGAGTGCTCCGTAAGGTAGTGCAATGAATACACCCAACCACTAAAAATCACCCCCTTTTATACGTTTTTCTACAACAATGGCCGACTCAAATGCTGCCATTTTCCAACATGGCCGTCTCAAATGCCGCCATTTTCCAACATGGCCGTCTCAAATGCCGCCATTTTCCAACATGGCCGTCTCAAATGCCGCCATTTTCCACCATGGCCGTCTCAAATGCCGCCATGTTCCAACATGGCCGTCTCAAATTGCGCCATGTTCCAACATGGCCGTCTCAAATGCCGCCATTTTCCAACATGGCCGTCTCAAATGCCGCCATTTTCCAACATGGCCGTCTCAAATGCCGCCATTTTCCAACATGGCCGACTCAAATGCCGCCATTTTCCAACATGGCGGACTAGGCCGCCATTTTAACCGCCAGCCGGGAAAAACCCCAGTACATCAACACACGCCAACAAGTCTAGACATGTACCAAAGGTCACGCCTCTTTCAACCCAACCGGAAGTGACGTCATAGTTACATCCGGGTGAAATTCACCTCCATTTAGCCTTTACCTACTACTGCCATGGACGTCCACTTATCGGTGGTCGCAACCGATCGGATGATTATGGCTTTCTGTGAAACCGAGCTGCATCAATAAAATTACATAATAGTTTACCGTTTGTGGCTGATGTGATGATTACAAACACGCCATGTAGTTCTGGTAAGCGTGAAGTTGACGCCCCCCCCCCTCCATTCCCAACACACACAATTGGAGCCCCTGTACTATTAGAATTACACACATTGACAATAAACTGATTATATCCTTGAGCAGATTACCATGTTTACACAGGTTGTGGGGGACCTAGTGAGAATATGTACATAAGATAAGTCAAAGGCTGCCAGGTATCTAAATGACTGTGCATGAAACAAAGTGATAATCCAGAATATAGACACAACATAACTTTGGATGCATAATAGTAATGGATATATGACAGTGCAGATGGGGAATATCTGAGAAGTAGACTCTGGACAGGAATTATCTAAATCAAATAATGGAATTTGCCTCATCAGAATGGACTTGAGATATGGATGTAATAAAATTGCTTACAAACAGGGTAAGGCTGATTCCTGATTGGATCCAGGGAAAGGTGCAGTAGTTTGATATCCGTGAATCAACAAAAGGCTTCATTTTCTGAAATTACACTGGAACTGAACACAAGGGATGTTGCAGATGTATAAAGGGTGTAACAAAGGCTAACGAGAGGAAACATAAGAGATTGATTCCGACTCCAGATTTGTATGATTTATTTATCATTTCTGTATACCAGCATTGAGAGCTGAACCATTTATATTCGAGTCATTTTAAGTTTTCAGGGGCAAATGATCATGCCAACTTTCAATTATTGGCCGGCAGGGGTCTACATACAGAAAGGATATGCGACGTTTACAAAGAAATGTGTGTGAAGTTTAATAACTTTTTTAATCCATCTTATTTTTCTTTGAGTTTACATTGTGCACTGTCAGCATCAAATATTGCCAATTTTATATGATAGATCAAAATATTCTGCTTGGCTCAATTTCTATGCACGTTTACCGCCGAACGGTAATGACCGGTACAAAAAAAAGACCGATGCTAAAAATGTACCGAAACATATACAAGTATTGTAAAGAAATATTATTAGGCGACATGCCCTGTATTACGAGAGGTTTAGTACTAGATGTTGAACAGTATCGGTAGCGATCTTTCTGAAACCATGGGGCGTGTCATTTATTACCCCTCAAGCCTTTTTATCTGGGAGTAGTTGGGTCTGGGAGCTTTTGAACTTTGGAGGTGGGGCTTGGGGGAACTGGAGCTTGAAACTTCGGAAGGGGAGCTTTGGGGAACTGGAGCTTGGAACTATAGAGCTGGAACTTGAAACTTGGGAACTTGGAACTAGGGAACTTCGGAAACTTGAAACTTGAACTAGGGTGTCCCACACTTTAAACACCTAAAAACGAGTCAGAAGGATAGATAAGTGTATTAGGAAGATATCTAGACCATACTAAAAGTGTCACAAAACAGATTTCTGGATGGATAGGACCAACAAATACAGTCGGGTCAAAAACATAGATAAGTTTATTTGGAGCAAAATATTGTGGAATGTACGCGTGATTTTACTACGACCCTTTAGAAATGATCTTAACCTTATCTGGCCTGGGCTTTTTGGGACTTGTCCAGGCCTGGGGGGAATGACCCCCCCTAATTATTTTTCTTATCCCTTGAGCTAGGGAACTAAGACTTACCTCCCCATACCCTTGGGTCAAGCTCTACCAGAAAATGTTAAAAAAATCAAAGATGACCGCTTTGATGACGTCACAGTGACTTCATCTTTAAAAACGGCATTTTTTGGTCCATTTTTCGGTCAGATTTTTCGATTTTTTTACTTATGCAATCTCTCCAAAAAATAAATACCATGATTATTAGTAAGTATTAATGTGATGTAAAATAAAATAGTTTTTGCCCACTTTTCATCTCGAAAAAGCAGAAATTTTGAAGAAAGATGACCAAAACATCACTTTTCTGGTACCCCATGTTGCCGCCATCTTGAATATACCCATGATCCTCGGAGGGTTATGCAAATATGCTCAAAATGATCCCAATATGATCAACTATAAAGTCACGGAGGGCCAGCAGTAGTATAGTCACGGCATCTAATGCCACCGGCCTCGCCGTACGCATGCGCCGCAATCGCAGCTAACAATAGTGTATTATTTAACATGACAGATCTATCCCATGATACATCACTTTTGTAACGCCGTCTCAAAACATTTGCATATTGCGGAGGTCACGTGACCTTAGGGGGAGGTATTCCTCCCCGGTGATGCGGTCAAAAAATCTTCCGCGGACAGAAAGTAGTCCCAAATTCGCGGGGAGCCGGGGGAAATTCTCCGGCAATCTTCGGGGCATTTTGGGGCGACAGGGGCCCCTAGTGGACCGATTGGGTCGAGTTAGGTATCAAAGTGAAGCGCTCCTCCAGGGCCACCAAGTCATGGGTGGCTGCATGTAAAATTAGGAATTGTCCCCGAAAATATAAAAAGCGGAACACGGACTTTACCCCTAAAATAGGGGAAAACTATCAACCATGTCCAAAAAGGTTAATATTGGTCCCCCAGGCTTATCGGGGCCTGCTGAGAGACGTAGGGTGGGGCAGTTGGTGTATGTAAATTGAGGATTTGTTCCCGAAAATATAAAATGCGGAACACGGACTTTACCCCTAAAATAGGGGAAAACCCCTATCAACCATGTCCAAAATGGCTAATATCGGTCTCACGGGCTTATCGCGACCTGCCTATCAAGCCCTGGGTGGGTGTATGTAAAATGAGGATTTGTTACAGAAAATATAAAAAGACGAACACAGACTTTACCTTCACAATAGGGGCCAGATTCGTACATTTGCATCTTTACAGGTCATTTTTTTATATTATTTTACTATGGGTTGTTTTTCACGTCTCGTCACGATGGGAAGGGTCCCGAAGCTAAGCGGTGAAATTTTTCGAAAAGTTCACGGAGGTCTGGATAGGCCCATAGGCCCATACTGGCTCAGTGGATAGGTCCATCCTGGGCAATTCACACATGTTCATTGCGGTATGGGTTGTTTGGTCTTGTTTTTCACGTCTCGCCTCGTAAAACACGATGGGAAGGGTCCCGAAGCTAAGCGATGACATTTTTTGAAAAGTTCACGGAGGTCTGGATAGGCCCCTAGGCCCATACTGGCTCAGGGGGATAGGTCCATACTGGGCAATTCACACATGTTCATTGCGGAATGGGTTGTTTGGTCTTGTTTTTCACATCTGACCACGTAGAACACGATGAGAGGGGTCTCGAAGTTAAGCGGTGAAATTTTTTGAAAAGTTCACGGAGGTCTGGATTGGCCCATAGGCCCATACTGGCTCAGCGGGGTAGGTCCATACTGGGCCATTCACACATGTTCATTGCGGTATAGGTTGTTTGGTCTTGTTTTTCACGTCTCACCACGTAGAACACGATGGGCGGGGTCCCGAATCTAAGCGGTGGAATTTTTCGAAAAGTTCACGGAGGTCTGGATAAGCCCAAACTGGCTCAGTGGATAGGTCCATACTGGGTGGACGTTTTGAGGTCTAGGTGAGCCCCTAGTGTTCCGATGATGTCGTATGAGGTCTTATTTTGAAGCTCTATAGAGGAGCATCCGACTGGACTAATGTGTCATCCGTTTTCAATAATCTGCACGTGTGCAGTCTGGCCGTAGTATAGAAAGCAGGCATTTTGGGGGTGCGTGGGGGGTGTTTGGGGTAGAGATGGACCACTATTGGTCCATATGGGTCGTGGGAGGTGCCAAAGTGAAGCTTTTCGGGAGCAGAGTCAGAATGACGTATTTTTTATTGCAAGCCGCTTCAATCTGCGCATGCGCAGTTGGGTGTACTAAGTAAAGTGGTCATTTTAGGGGTGAGTGGAGGTGTGTTTGGGGTAGAGATGGCCCATCCTTGGTCTGAACGCGTCGTGTGGGGTGTCATTTTGTAGCTCTCGTGGTGCAGACCCCGATTTGGGGATGTCCACAGCATCTGTGACGTTATCGGTGACGTCATAAGCACGAGTGGTAGCGAAAGTGGGCATTTTGGGGAAGTGAAGGAAGGATTTTGGTGTAGAGATGGACCACTATTGGTCAGAATGCATCGTGTGGGTGTCATCTTGTAGGTCTCGTGCTGCAGACCCCGATTTGAGGTATGTTCACGGCAACTGTGACGTCATCAGTAGGAGTTGTAGCCAAAGTGGGCATTTTGGGGCAGTGAAGGAAGGTATTTAGTGTAGAGATGGACCATCCTTGGTCCGAATGCGTCCTCTGGGTGCCATCTTTTAGCCTTCGGGGTGGAGACCACGATTTGAGGGATGTCCACAGCATCTGTGACGTCATTGGTGACGTCATCAGTACGACTAGTAGTGAAAGTGGGCATTTTGGTGCAGCGAAGGAAGGTATTTGGTATAGAGATGGACCATCCATATCTGTCATGCATTATACCATATCTTTGCTGTATTATACAATATCTGTCCTGCATTTTACCAAATCTGTGCTGTATTATACCATATCTGTCCTGAATTATACCATATCTTTGCTGTATTATACCAAATCTGTCCTTTGTTATACAATATCTGTCCTGTATTATACCAAATCAGTCCTGTATTGTACAATATTTGTCCATTATTATACCACATCTGTGCCGTAATATACAATATCTGTCCTGTGTTATACCATATCTGTACTGTATTATACAATATCTGTGCTGTATTATACAATATCTGTACAGTATTATACAATATATGTTCTGTATTATACCTAATCTGGGCTGTATTATACAGTATCTGGCCCGTATTGCACCATATATGTCCTGTATTATACCATATCTGTCCTGTATTATACAATATTTGTCCTCTTTTATACCATATCTGTCATGCATTATACCATATCTGCGATGTATTATACAATATCTGTCCTGTATTATACCATATCTGTGCTGTATTATACAATATCTGTCCTGTGCTATACCATATCTGTGCTGTATTATACAATATCTGTCCTGTATTATACAATATCTGTCCAGTATTATACAATATATGTTCTGTATTATACAAAATCGGTTCTGTGATATACAGTATATGTCCTGTATTGTACCATATATGTCCTGTATTATACCATATCTGTCCTGAATTATACAATATTTTTCCTCTATTATACCATATCTGTCATGCATTATACCATATCTTTCCTGTATTATACCATATCTGTCCTGCACTATACCAAATCTGTGCAGTATTATACCATATCTGTCCTGAATTATACCATATCTGTGCTGTATTATACTATATCTGTCCTGTGTTATACAATATATGTCCTGTATTATACAAAATCTGTCCTGTATTGTACCATATTTGTCCTCTATTAAACCATTTATGTTCTGTATTATACCAAATCTGTGCTGTATTATAGAGTATCTGTCCTGTATTACACCAAATCTGTGCTGTATTATACAATATCTGTCCTGTATTGCACCATATATGTCCTGTATTATACAATATATGTTCTGTATTATACAATATTTGCCCCCTGTTATACCATAACTGTGCTGTATTATATCATATCTGTCCTGAATTATACCATATCTGTGCTGTATTATGCAATATCTGTCCTGTGTTATACAATATCTGTCTTGTATTATACCAAATCTGTCCTCTATTGTACCATATTTGTCCTGTATTATACAATATGTGTTCTGTATTATACCAAATCTGTGCTGTATTATAGAGTATCTTTCCTGTATTATACCAAATCAGTGCTGTATTATACAATATCTGTCCTGTATTGTATCATATATTGCCTGTATTATACAATATATGATCTGCATTATACAATCGGATAGCGGTTGTCGTGAATAACAACTTTAGTAATGTTCATACAGTTCATTATCCCCAATTTTACATCATACTCAGGCTGGAGGAGCCGCCTTGGTATGTATGTTCACAGCAAAACAAATTGAAATATCAAACACCATGTTTTATTATTTAACGCACCGTCACATTAGGTACAAGTGTTTACTGAGCTCAAGTCAACGATCAGCATGTAGACATATAGAGTATGCACGGCATGTTATGGTATTCATCAGTGCACGGGTGACGCGTTCAACCGATGGGGTGGTCGGTCAGCTTGGTAACGAAAAACGTAACATTGGTCACCCTCTCCACTGTCCACTTGGTGTTGGGGCGTTGTTGTTGGGCCCATTCCAAGGGATCCACGGTGTCCAGTTTCTCCAGCATCGTCTCTAGCGACGTCCGGTTAATGATGGTAAACGGTTGGTCAAATACACGGATGTTACTGCTCGGGTAAAAATATCGGGCTTGGTCTGTGTCCTTATGCTGCAGCACATAACCAAACGCCAGATTCAACTTGAAGGCCGTAGTTTGATCGTTGAAGATGGTTTCCACGTAGCTGCGTAGACGGGCGAGGTCGGTCAGTCGGAAATTGTAGATATCTTGAATAGGGCGATGACGGTAGAAACAGTGCCGGATCATGGCCAATGGCGCCGATAGATGTCACTCACTGGATGGTGTTCGTGTAACAGATCGCTAGGAACATGTATGGATTCGTCCACGAAGTGTACTTTGCTCTCCTCGTCGTGCAAAATCTGGCCCAATGTCTTGTCGTCGGAATTTGACTGTTGAATTAGGGCGACATCATCATCATCGGCCCTCGTGCGATGGGTGGGAGTTCCCGCTGTCTCGATACTGGTGCCTACGGGCTCCTCTACCTGCAAACGTGGCTGCGGAACAGGGTGTCGTGTGCGTTGGTGTCGCAGCAACTGACTGGTCAGTTTGAAAAGCCGACCACATTCTTCGCATGGACGCTTGGGTGGCCCATGAATTGAACGTTCATGGCGCTGTAAATGATCCGAGCGCTGAAACGACAGTGTACATATCGTACAGCTATACTGGACGGTTTCGTCGCGCTTGATAGGTTCATGGCGGCGCAAGTCGTGCAGACGAGTGAATGATTACGAGCACGTAGTACAAGTGAACATCTTGGTGGATGACGGAGTGTCTGATGAAACGGTCAGGCCGCTTCCCTTTTATAGCACGCTAGCTGGTGATCTATTTTTATCACACTCAGTTCAACTACCCCCAAATCGAGGACCGAGATGTACTGGTGTACGACTGAGCCGCATTGCGCGCGCGCGCGCGCGCGTGTGTGTGTGTGTGTGTGTGTGTGTGTATGTGTGGGCAGTGGATTTTACATCCGGGGCCTTGTCAACATCAGAGTTTCCCAGTGGGTTTTTTCGTCGTTCCTCCGTCTTCCATCCGGGTACGGTGGCTTTACATCCGGGTCCTCATTTTACATCCGGGTTTTTCCATGTTTACTGTCACGTGACCGGAACCGGAAGTTGTCACAGGACAGGTGGCGCCCTGATATTGATCTACTACTTCCGACAGGTGCGCCACCTGTCTTGTGACAACTTCCGCTTCCGGTCACGTGCCACTAAACATGGAAAAAACCCGGATGTAAGATGAGGACGCGGATTCAAAGCCACAGTACCGGGATGGAAGACGGAGGAACGACGGGAAAAACCCCCTGGGAAACCCGGATGTTGACGAGGTCCCAGGTGTAAAATCCACTTCCCACAAATACACACGCAGCTAGCGTGCTATAAAAGGGAAGCAGCCTGGCCGTTTGATCAGACACCCTGTCAACCACCAAGATGTCCACTTGTACTACGTGCATGAAACCATTCACTCGTCTGCATGACCTGTGCCGCCATGAGGCTACCAAGCACGACGGAACCGCCCGGTATAGCTGTACGATATGTACACTGTCGTTTCAGCGCCCTGATCATTCACAGTGCCATGAACGTTCAATTTCATGGGCCACCCAAGCGTCCATGCGAGGAATGTGCTCGGCTTTTCAAACTGACCAGCCAGTTGCGGCGACACCAACGCACACGACACTCTGTTCCGCAATCACGTTTGCAGGTAGAGGAGCCCGTAGGAACCAGTATCGAGACAGCGGGAACTCTCACCCATCGCACGAGGACCGATAATAATGATGTTGCCCTAATTCAACAGTCATATTCCGACGACAAGACCGTGGGCTAGATTTTGTACGACGTGGAGAGCAAAGTACACTTCGCGGACGAACCCATAAATGTTCCTAGCGATCTGTTACACGAAGACCATCCAGTGAGCGACATCTATCGGAGCTATTGTCCCATGATCCGGCACTGTTTCCACCGTCATCACCCTATTCAATATATCTACAATTTCCGACTGACCGACCTCGCCCGTCTCGGCAGCTACGTGGAAGCCATCTTCAACGATCGAACTACGGCCTTCAAATTGAATCTGGCGTTTGGTTATGTGCTGCAGCATAAGGATACAGACCAAGTCCGATACTTTTACACGAGCAGTAACATCCGGTTTAACGCGTCACCTGATGAATACCTTAACATGCCGTACATACTCTATATGTCTACATGCTGATCGTTGACTTGAGCTCATTAACACTTGTACCTAATGTGACGGTGCGTTAAATAAGAAAACATGGTGTTTGATATTTCAATTTGTTTTGCTGTGAACATATTAAACATACCCAGGGCGGCTCCCCCAGCCTGCGTATGATGTAACATTGGGGAGAATAAACTGTATGAACATTGCTGAACTTGTTTTTATTCACGACAACCGCTATCCGATTGTATAATACAGAACATATATTGTACATTACAGGACATATATGGTACAATACAGGACAGATATGTTATAATACAGCACAGATTTAGTATAATACAGGAAAGATAATCTATAATACAGCACAGATTTGGTATAATACAGAACATATATTGCATAATACAGGACAAATATGGTACAATACAGGACAGATTTGGTATAATACAAGACATATATTGTATAACACAGGACAGATATTGTACAATACAGCACAGATATGGTATAATTCAGGACAGATATGGTATAATACTGCACATATATGATATAATAGAGGGCAAATATTGTATAATGCAGAACATATATTGTAAAATACAGGACATATCTGGTACAATACAGGACAGATATGGTATAATACAGCACAGATTTGGTATAATACAGGACAGATACTGTATAATACAGCACAGATTTGGATTAATACAAATTGAACATATATGGTATAATAGAGGACAAATATGTTACAATATAGGACAGAATTGTTACAATACAGGACAGATATTGTATAACACAGGACAGATATAGTATGATACAGCACATATATGGTATAATTCAGGACATATATGGTATAATACAGCACAGATTTGGTATAATGCTGGACAGATATGGTATGGTGCATCAAAGATATGGTACAATGCATGACAGATATGGTACAACAAAGGACAAATATTGTATAATACAGGACAGATATGGTATAATACAGGACAGATATTGTATAATACAGCACAGATTTGGCATAATACAGAATATATATTGTATAATACTGGACAGATATTGTATAATACAGGACATATATTGTATAATACAGCACAGATATGGTATAACACAGGACATACTGTATCATACAGCACAGATATGGTGTAATACAGGACAGATATTGTATAATACATGACAGATATGGTATAATGCATGACAGATATGGTATAATAGAGGACAAATATTGTATAATACGTGACAGATATGGTATAATACAGGACATATGGTACAATACAGGATAGATACTGTATAATACAGCACAGATTTGGTATAATACAGAATATATATTGTATAATACTGGACAGATATTGTATAATACAGCACATATATTGTATAATGCAACACAGATATGGTATAATTCAGGACAGATATGGTATAATACAGCACAGATTTGGTATAATGCATGACAGATATGGATGGTCCATCTCTACACCAAATACCTGCCTGCACTGCAACAAAATGCCCACTTTCACTATTACTCGTACTGATGACGTCACCAATGACGTCACATATGCTGTGGACATCCCTCAAATCGTGTTCTCCTTCCCGAAGGCTACAAGATGACACCCCACAGGACGCATTCAGACCAAGGATGGTCCATCTCTACACCAAATACCTTCCTCCACTGCCCCAAAATGCCCACTTTGGCTACTACTCCTACTGATGACGGCACCAATGGCGTCACAGATGACGTGAACATACCTCAAATCGGGGTCTGCACCACGAGAACTACAAGATGACACCCCAAACGACACATTCGGACCAACAGTGGTCCATCTCTACACCAAATACCTTTCTTCACTTCCCCAAAAGGCCTACTTTCGCTACTTCTCGTACTGATGACGTCACCGATGACGTCACAGATGCTGTGGACATCCCTCAAATGGGGATCCGCACCACGAGAGGTACAAAATGACACCAGACACGACGCGTTCGGACCAAGGATGGTCGATCTCTACCCCAAACACACTCCCACGCACTTCCAAAATGACCACTTTACTTACTGCACCCAACTGCGCATTCGCAGATTGACGCGACTTGCAATAAAAAGCACGCCATTCTGACTCTACCCCACAAAAGCTTCACTTTGGCACCTCCCACGACCGATTTGGACCAATAGTGGTCCATCTCTACCCAAAACACACGCCCACGCACCCCCAAAATGCCTGCTTTCTATACTACGGCCAGACTGCGCATGCACAGAATGCTCCTCCGTGAGAGCTTAAAAATAAGACCTCATACGACACCCTCGGACCACCAGGGGCTCACCTAGACCCCAAAACGTCCACCAAGTATGGACCTATCCACTGAGCCAGTATGGGCCTATCCAGACCTCCGTGAACTTTTCAAAAAATTTCACCGCTTAGCTTTGGCACCCCGCCCATCGTGTTCTACGTGGTGAGACGTGAAAAACAAGACCAAACAACCCATATCGCAATGAACATGTGTGAATTTCCCAGTATGGACCTATCCCCCTGAGCCAGTATGGGGCTATGGGCCTATCCAGACCTCCGTGAACTTTTCGAAAAATTTCACCGCTTAGCTCCGGGACCCTTCCCATCGTGTTTTTCGTGGCGAGACGTGAAAAACAAGATCAAACAAGCCATAGTAAAATCCCCTCCAAAAAAATGACCACCCCCATACTCCATACAGGCATTTTCTGCATAGATGCAAATGTACGAATCAGGCCCCTATTGTAAAGGCAAAGTCCGTGTTCCGCTTTTTATATTTTCGGCAACAAATCCTCATTTTACATACACCCACCCATGACTTGATAGGCAGGCCCCGATAAGCCCGGGGGGCGATATTAGCCCTTTAGACAAGGTTTAGAGGGGTTTTCCCATATTTTAGGGGGTAAAGTCCATGTTCCGCTTTTTGTATTTTCGGGAGCAAGTTCTCAACTTACATACACCAACTTACGTCTCTCAGCAGGCCCCGATAAGCTCGGGGGACCAATATTAGCCCTTTTGGACATGGTTGATAGGAGTTTTCTTCTATTGTAGGGGTAAAGTCCGTGTTCCGCTTTTTATGTTTTCGGGACAAATCCTCAATTTACATGCACCCACACATGACTTGATAGGCAGACCCCGATAAGCCCGGGGACCGATATTAACCCTTTTGGATATGGTTGATAGGAGTTTTCCCCTATTTCCGGGGTAAAGTCTGTGTTCCGCTTTTTATATTTTCGGGGACAAATCCTAATTTTA
>JAVTVY010042696.1:0-19145 GCA_036873755.1 Hanleya hanleyi | reverse complement strand
ATTAGTCAAAATCGACCCGGACAATTTGCGGGGATATACGGTTCAAGATAGATTTAAAGTTAAACGATATCTAGTAGCATTGCGAGTGGACAATCGACCGAAGAAGTGTTTGTCATGAATAGGAATTTGTACGGGGTTCACAAAACTTAGCCGAAATATATTTATTTATTTATTTTTTAAAAAGTCTCTTGATTCAGTAGGCGTAAGTCCCATCCCGAATTATTATATTATCTGGGGGAAAATATATAATGTTTTCACTCATGATTCTTACTCATTCATTCATTCATCCGTCTGTGCATATGTTAGAACTCTCTCTTTCGAGATAATTGCGACCATATTTTTCCATACAAGGAAACAACGGCCCTTGGTGGCAGGCTCTTACTTCGCCCACTGGAAAATCTCCTCTCTCCTCGTACAAATATCACACCCGACCAAGGGTACACCTTCAAGGCAGGTCAGGCATCGCTGGCGATGGTATCAAAGATCCCTGGGCTCTCCTCTGGTTGAGCTGTAACCCACGCTGAAGAAATCATCTATCATTTCCATAGTTATGGGCGGGTATCTTTTGGTAACTCTTTTGGGGAGTGGAGTGGGAACCGGTATCTTTTTGTCAGTCTTGAACGATTGCTCGTCGGCATTGGAATTGGCTGGCTTCTCCATTTGATCGGGTCTGGTACAGATTGTGGGAACGTTCATCCAACATGCGTGTTTCGGACTTTCCGTATTTATAGCTTGTAGAAGGGGGTGGATTTACTCAAAACTCCGTCAGTACATATGTCAAAAAGGAATAATGTAGCACGTGCACTTATTCACCCCACAATATCTAATTGAAGATACACTTGTTCTATGGACCGTGAGAACTTTGATTTAAGCGTATCCGAACTTTCCATTTGGACGAGAACTCGTTAAAGGAGACGGCTCTGAGCATTACCAATCATAAATTTAGAATGGCCATTCAAGATTACAAGAAAAGCGAGAAATATGAACGCATCTGATACCTTTGATTAACCGGTGAAGTGTGACGCTGACCACTTCAGCGATGATCACTTTTAATCCGATTGTCAATGATCAATTCACAGGATAAAGCACCTCGAAGGTCGCTCAAGTGGGGCCCTTTCATTTTCAAGTCCACTCCCAACATCAGCTGGTGCATAAGTCCATTGTTAAACACTCTTCAGATACGATTTAATGTTGGTAAATTAGGGAGTTACAGTCTTGGTTCCAGTTTCATGAACTGATTTACTTTTCGCTTCAAATTGTATATCAATGAATGAGATTTTTTCTGTTGATCTAACCACTCCCGATAGTTGGATCCTAAAAGTTCACAGGATTTTACTTTGAGAGTAGCTTCTACCATATCCACCCATTCATCCAGTACTATGCAATCGTTCAACTTAGACAAAGCATATGTGAAATAGTCAGTTATTCGTTCAGCAATCGTCATCTCAGTACATTTGTGTTTACTCAGCACGTCCAGGATACACCCCAACGAGTTTCCGTATCATTCCCGCAATAGCTTTAGCATAGGCCAGTGTTAATAGATTGTTCATTTCGGTAAACTAAGTCGTAACTGTGGAGGGGGAAAATAATGATGCTAACGTTCCATTTCCGCTTCCCCGCAGCGCGTCTATGAAGGTTCGGAATGCATTCAGACCGCATCTAGGAAGTTGAAATAGTAGATTGGTGGTACGGTCTCTTCTGGATTTCACAGCAATAACATCTTCGTACATAGTTTTGGTAAGTAGCTGTTTCTTATGAAGCAGAAGACACACACCTTCTACATTCTGTATTTCATCGAGTAAAGTCATGTGGTTACACCTAATGATTTCTCGATGTTGGTGCTCCATGCTGAAAGTCTGTCTGTTATTGTTGAAAGTGGTGTTAAATCCTATTCACTCACTCATTCACTGTTATTGAAGCTGAGAAAACATTCTCTCGTGTTATAATATAAACTTTGTCAGTTGTCGGTTATATAGTGTAGGCTTGAACACGTACACACTCAACCAAACAATTACAAAGGAGAGAAATATGAACGCATCTGATACCTTTGATTAACCGACCATGTGTGACGTTGACCACTTCAGTGATGACCACTTTTAACCCGATTGTTGATCATCAATACACAGATTTAAACCTCTCTAAGGATCGCTCAAGTGGAACCTTTTCATTCTCAAGTCCACACCCGACATCAGCTGGTACACAAGTCCATTGTTATACACTCTCCAGAGTGAATCAGTTAAATCCTAAATCCCATCGATTGTCGAATGCCATATTTTCACATTCCTCCACTAAATGACTCCCTTAATTTAGTTTCAGTGACGACCACTGCTGGACATATTATCAAAGATACCTCCCATACCCATGGGAAAAATAAAACCGCAATACATGTCCAGTCATTTGAACATACTAAAAGTTATTACATATCAACTATTATGCTTCCTATATTCATACACAATCATATAATATTATTATATTATTATACAAATATTCATATACAATCATATATTATTAATAACAACGCATTTAAGGGAAGTGGGAAGAGGTGCCGACATACTGACTCCGTGACATGACTTCACAGAATAGTCTTCTGGCAAACCTATTCTAAAGCACATACCAAGAATCTAACGATTCGTGATATGCGTTGTCTCTCAGGTACGCTTTTATTGTACCTGTTCATGTGGCAACTTGGATGATATGACCACACGGCCCCTAGCACCGGCATTAGCGGTATTAGATACAAATATAGAGAGCTATGATGGAAATGCTCTGACAACTCGTATACTGGTAATTGGTGAGCTGTTTCGCTGTGATAACTCGTACATTGGAGATTGGTGAGCTGTATCGTCGTCAGATGTAAATGACGGCAATTGACACAAAAGACTAGTCTGTAAGGCCCGATGTCGACCCAGCATCAACTTCCCACAAATGCCAACATATATCAAAGACCAAAGGTCTGTACAGGGGGCGGGCCTCGGGGACGAAACGTCCACCAGCAGAATCTCGCCATATACAGGTAAAAATTACAACACATATAAGGGAAGTGGGAAGAGGTGCCGACATACTGACTCCGTCACATGACTTCACAGAATAGTCTTCTGGTAAACCTATTCTAAAGCTCATACCAAGAATCTAACGATTCGTGATATGTGTTGTACCTCAGGTACGCTTTTAAGCCACAGACTCCTTGTCTTCACTCATTAACCATTGTTAATTGATACCATGATCACCATCCATATACTAAACCCCTACGTCATCACCCTTTTCACTTCCGCTACGTCACCACATTGTAATGACAGCTGCACCTCAATTGCACCTCAATGGCATCTCAAAATCCCCCCTATAATGACAGCTGCTCCTCAATTACTTGTCAATTGCTCCTCAAAATTCCCCTGTACAGGCACAAACATTACTACTGCCATAGCTTGTGGGATATACCCGGTGGCAGATAAACACGCACATTTTCAGCAACCATGAACATTAATAAATATAAAGGAAACCTAGTTTAAAACAAAATCTATTTGAAGAAAAAATAAACCCATTCATCTACCATCAAACATTCAACAAGCCAGGCAAATGTATGGAACACTGAAACTCTAAAGGCGGGTCGCAATGTCCGTGTATCCGACCTCACCTTCCCACTAAAGGATTTGAATTGGGGGAAATAACGCACGGATTTCTATAAAATGTCACTGATCTATCCATTAATATTTTATTGTTATGCATGTTTGGATTAAATAGTTTACATTCGATGCCCGCGAATAGTTTAGCACAGAAAGTAAAACCCGAACTTATTTACCATCCGCTCAGTTTTTCTAGGTCACGTAACTGGAATGTGAGCGGAACGCTGTGAAGATGCTGTTGGCAGGGTACGAAGAAAGCGTCTGCGGATAGTCGTATCTATAAGAGTTACAACGCATATAAGGGAAGTGGGAAGAGGTGCCACATGGCTTCACAGTATAGTCTTCTGGTTAACCTATTCTGAAGCATATACCAAGAATCTAACGATTCGTGATGTGTTGTATCTGAGATACGCTTTTATTGTATCTGTTCATGTGACAACTTGGATGACATGACCACACGGCCCCATAGCACCGGCATATGCGGTATTAGATACAAATCTAGAGAGCTATGAAGCAAATGCTCTGATAACTCGTATATTGGTAATTGGTGAGCTGTGTCGCTGTGACAAATCGTACACTGGGGATTGGTGAGCCGTATCGTCGTCAGATAAAAGTGACGGCATTTAACACAAAAGTCTAGTCTGTAAGGCCCGATGTCGACCCAGCATCAATTTCTCACAATACCAACATATATCACAATGCACAATTAGTACCCATTCGAACCCATTTAAAACCTTAAAGGCGACTTTGAGCTACAAACTTTGGAAGCGTATTCATAGAGTGAAGGTTAAAACGGAGACGTAAAGGCGTAACAAGCCCATAACATCACTCAACCTGTAAAAAGTTCATATCGGCGGGCTTGCCCATGTTTAAATAAGACAAAAACAACAAACTAAACCAAAGAATACAAGACGAGCAGCATACAACGCAGGAGCGGGCAGTCAAAGACCGACCAGCAAGCTGCCGGCCAAAGTGACCGCGCCATGTGGGGGCGTTACTGCCCAGTAAACGACTCCTCTATGATTATTGTAGTCGCTCGTAGGACGATGAACTTTCACGCCGGATCCGTCAGTTACGGTATTTCTCCTGACCCACGGTTCATCGGGCTCTGCGGCGGGAGCCCACTAATGTTTCTTCCAACGAAGGTGCCCAATCGCCCATGAGAAGTATGCCAGTCCCCGAATCTCGATCCCAATTATCTGTTGGATATGTGGTCGCTGCGACAACAAACAGAATGTCTGCTAAGCAGGAAGGCAGTATTGCGATGCAGAGGTTTCTATCCTCGCCTTCCATAAAGAGAAGACGTGATGTCCATAATTTGAACCGCACTCTTCCATTACGAGATCCGCGGAAGATATTGATGTGATCATTGTGCGCTTCGACTCAGATGATCGGTATCTCTAGACTGTAAGGACTGTATTCTGTGAATGTCGAAAGAGCTGTGTGAATGTAACAGAATTTAATCCGTCATTCAAATTCAAATTCATTGATACATGTAACGGGTTATAGAGGGCAGATCGCTAAGATGTCAGATTGAAGTGCTGGCATTTGATTTAATTGTGTAGTGATGAGTTTTTGTTTTCCTCTTGTTTTCAACATTTCGAATATGTCATCAAACTTTCATTGGTCACCGCAAAGTATACAGCTTTACCAAGAGAAGAGGCACAGATATGAACTTTTCTAAGCAACGACTCTGAACTATCAGGACTGTGTTTCTGAGATGCCTAGACGCACTCTTGAAAACGTATTAGTTTCCTAATGATATACATCCAATCATCTTTGGCACTGATTAAAGGCGTGTCACTGAATAGGTCACATGGTTATTATTACATATTTTTGGTATTTTTTCCAGTAGCTATATTTTGTAAAGATGTTGCATGCATAATTCTTGGTTGCGATTTTCAAAATACGTAACAGTGACGCGGTTTATTTGAAAGTTTTGGTAGTTATTTGCCTTGAATTGTGTGTGTATAACAATACATTTGGAATTCAGCAAGCTGAGCTAAAACCTCATTAGTTGATTTCGGAAATTATTCTAATTTAAATTTGAACTTGTTCCAATAATACTTGGAACCGAGGTACAATTGTATTTTTTTAGTGTAGGTTGGTATGGTGAATGAAGCCTAACGTACTTTTTTTTAGATAATTACCGAAATGGTTTGATTACATTGGTAAAGGTGTGTAAGTACACGGGACACCCTAGTTCAAGTTTCAAGTTTCCCAAGTTCCCTAGTTCCAAGTTCCCAAGTTCCAAGTTCCAGCTCTGTAGTTCCAAGCTCCAGTTCCCCCAAGCTCCCCCTCCGCAGTTTCAAGCTCCAGTTCCCCCAAGCCCCATCTTCAAAGTTCAAAAGCTACAGTTCAAAAGCTCCCAGATATGATACACATCTGGTTGTTTAAGAGGCATAACACATATACCATTGTTAATCAGCCCTTATTATAATGTTACTTATTATAATGTTACTGTCTAGCCTGTTCAACACATGTTTTGAATTCTTGTGGAGCTCACTGATTATAGATTACATATTAAAGTAAGCCGCATCTAACACCTACTGGAACCAATATTTTGGGGGATTAGAAGTTTGTGAAAACATCCTTCAGGATAGCACAGATTGCCAATAACTTTAAATGGAAGAAAGTCCTATCCATCCTCTGTAGAGGAACTTAGATTACACACTTCCGTCTTATAATTTTACAATCGCTCTGTTTCTTTTGTTGTGAAACTTCGCTGGGATAGCTATGAGGTCACAGAAAGTGACCATCATTCTCTCTCAAATTCAAATGTCCATCTTATCAGATTTTTGGAGGTCGGAAGACCGTAAATACGTGTCAGGATAGCTGTGGGATCAGGGGAAGTAAGTAAGGAGTAGAGGGGGTACATTCCATGCCTTTATGCAGAAATAATTGGATGATTTGCTAAATATTCTGTTGAAACATAACTTTTTGAGCTATGTGTGTACTAACAAATGTAGTATCGTGGTATGATTTGACTGAGGCTATTCGGTCAACACATCGGTAATAAGCCGATGATACGCGACTGAACTTTCTTTTACAAACATGACAAATGCGACCGGTCATCAGATTTCTTGTATTCATCATATACCCGTCTTGTTCCCCTTATGATTCGGACTGTCGCATTGACCCTCTTGATCACTAGATACCGGTACCCCATATATCGAATTACCGCAATTCACTCACACATCAGCACCCAAAATTAGAGGTATGTATGAATGGATGGCAATTAGTTTCATTTCAAAGATTTCTGAGTTATGTAATTCCTATAATCGTCAGCATTGTTTCAATTTTTTACCCCTCGGCCAAAATTTGGCCGAAGGATAGTGTTGTCGTCATATCCGTCCGTCCGTCCATCACACCTTTCTCGTTACCCAGATATCTTTAGAACGGCTCACCCTAGGTACACCAAACTTGCAGTGCACACCGATATGCTCGTGAACCAGAACCCTATTGAATCTGGATCCGATTGGTTGGAAACTTTGGCGGCTATCTTTAATTTATGTGAGACCATCATAGCTTTCTCATTACCAAGATATCGTTAGAACGACTTAACCTATGCACACCAAACTTGCAGTGTACATCCATATGCTCGTGACCCAGAACCCGAATGAATCTGGACCCGATTGGTTAGAAACCTTGGCGGCCATCTTTAATTTATGCAAAATCTTTAATGATGTATGTCTCTGATACAATTTGATTTTATTTGTTCTATACGAAACTTGGTATACAGCATCGATGTATGAACAGACTTGCATGAATGAATAACCATATCAGTCCTTCTGAGTGGCGGGAAGGATGGGTGGCCATCTTTAATTTATGCGACATCATTAATGCTGTTTATCTCTGATACCGTTCAAATGCTCGAAGTAAAATTTGGTATACATCATCGATGCATCAAGAGACTTATGTAATGAATACTGGTTTCTCTGATTGGATGGAAACCTTACGGGCCATTTCTAATTGCAACATTTTTGATAATCTGTATATTTGTCACTTGACAGCGTGGTGTTCCTGACACCTTGGTTCAAATTGAATAAATTATGAATGGCTGGCGCCCAGAGCCGAAGGGTTTTCAGATGCGCAGTTTCGTATTTCTATTTGTCGACTTTTGAAAATTTGAATTATTTTGTACAGAGCCATGGACGTCCACCCATCGGTGGTTGCAACCGATTGGATGATTATGGCTTTCTGTGAAACCGAGCTGCATCAATAAAATTACATAATAGTTTACCGTTTGTGGCTGATGTGATGATTACAAACACGCCATGTAGTTCTGGTAAGCGTGAAGTTGACGCCCCCCTCCCCCCCCCCCCCTCCATTCCCAATACACACAATTGGAGCCCCTGTACTATTAGAATTACACACATTGACAATAAACTGATTATATTCCTTCAGCAGATTACCGTGTTTACACAGGTTGTGGGGGACCTAGTGAGAATATGTACATAAGATAAGTCAAAGGCTGCCAGGTATCTAAATGACTGCACATGAAACAAAGTGATAATCCAGAATATAGACACAACATAACTTTGGTTGCGTAATAGTGATGGATATATGACAGTGCAGGTGGGGAATCCCTGAGAAGTAGACTGGACAGGAATTATCTAAATCAAATAATGGAATTTGCCTCATCAGAATGTACTTGAGATATGGATGTAATAAAATTGCTTACAAACAGGATAAGGCTGATTCCTGATTGGATCCAGAGAAAGGTACAGCAGTTTGATATCCGTGAATCATCAAAAGGCTTCATTTTCTGAAATTACACAGGAACTGAACACAAGGGATGTTGCAGATGTATAAAGGGTGTAACAAAGGCTAACAAGAGGCAACATAAGAGATTGATTCCGACTCCAGATTTGTATGATTTATTTATCATTTCTGTATACCAGCATTGAGAGCTGAACCATTTATATTTGAGTCATTTTAAGTTTTCAGGGGCAAATGATCATGCCAACTTTCAATTCTTGGCCGGCAGGGGTCTACATACAGAAAGGATATGCGACGTTTACAAAGAAATGTGTGTGAAGTTTAATAAATTTTTTAATCCATCTTATTTTTATTTTTCTTCGAGTTTACATTGTGCACTGTCAGCATCAAATATTGCCAATTTTATATGATAGATCAAAATATTCTGCTTGGCTCAATTTCTATGCACAATTACCGCCGAACGGTAATGACTGAAAAAAAAAGACCGACCGATGCTAAAAATGTACCGAAACATATACAAGTATTGTAAAGAAATATTATTAGGCGACATGCCCTGTATTACGAGAGGTTTAGTACTAGATGTTGAACAGTATCGGTAGAGATCTTTCTGAAACCATGGAGCTTGTCATTTATTGCCCCTCAAGCCTTCTTTATCTGGGAGTAGTTCGGTCTGGGAGCTTTTGAACTGTAGCTTTTGAACTTTGGAGGTGGGGCTTGGGGGAACTGGAGCTTGAAACTTCAGAGGGGGAGCTTTGGGGAACTGGAGCTTGGAACTACAGAGCTGAAACTTGGAACTTGGGAACTTGGAACTAGGGAACTTGGGAAACTTGAAACTTGAACTAGGGTGTCCCGTAAGTACACGGTAATTCGATTGTGTGTATCGTGTTGATTATCAACATACAGCAATAAGAGTTTAGGTGAAAACGATGTGACGTCTATGTGTAGCATTAACAAAAATTTACTCTCGCGTTAGTTGTTGTTGTGTATTGAAGGCATCCTTTTTGAGTGTAAGCGTATATCATGTATTTTCGTCACATTCCTCTGAAAGCAAAAGGTGAGTAATAACCGGACTATTGACGGTAGATTATAGGCAGCATTGATTTGCATTTATCGGTGCATGCTGACCGGGCTATTGAAGTTAGTTTGTATGGTATTTTATGGTATTTTATCGGAAGCATTCATTTGTATTTATCGGTGAATTATGTTGAAATTAATAACATGAAGAAGTCGAGCTACGAGTGTTGCGTTTGATATGTGTAGCGTAAACTATATTTTGATGGCGCGGTAGTAGTTGTGTGTTGAGGACATTCTCTTCAAGTGTTGTCTTATATCACATATTTTCGCTACGTTTTTCTTACACGTTAAGGCAGTAGAGGACGTTCAATTCTAGAGGTTGAATTTTTTTTTTAATTTCAGTATTTTTTCATCGGGTTAAGAGAAGATGATCCATGGAAAAAAATAGGGGGTCACCATACTAGTTAAAAAAATATGGCAGCCAAATGCATGTATACCACTTAAAAGCCATAACACTGAATGCATTGGGAAATTTGAGTTTTTTCTTCTTTGGTGCTCAATAAATCAAACTTCCCAAGGTCAAATTTTCCCCATCTTGCTATATAATACTAAACACATATAGTGCTTGAATATGTAATAAAAACGGGGGGACACCATACTTTCTTAGAAAATATCAGCGGTATAACAGATAAACTGAGCCGTTTCAGTCCTATTTCCAGGAGAAGGTGGGGGCGGGGAATCGGGGTGGGTGTGGGGAATATTATTGAAGTTTCATTTATTAGCCATTTACAAGTTTTCTTTTTATTGAAAGTGAATTAGAGTGAATTTTGGGGGATTCCGGAGCAATAATTTTCAACCTCTGGGACACTTTACACCCTCCTACCGTTGAATCTAAAATGCCAATTTTTTGGTGAGTCCTATCACACTATCGACCCACCAGCAAAACGCATAAATAATTCTGTTGTATCATTTGTTGACTTTTATTCCATTTTGAGATGTCTGGGTACTTTTGTTTGGAAATTCAGCTTGTTTTAGAAAATTCGACAAATTATCATGTTGTAGCTCCATAAGATCAGGGAAATGAACGTCCTCTACTCCCTTTACTCACGGCCTGAATGCTGAATGTATTTCGTTCCTCATATGGAGGAGGCATGAATAGTAGGCTTGTTCTATTATGGATTGATCGACTGATTGATGGGTTAATTAATTACTGAGTCGCACTAAGATGACTATAGACCACTCCGGTTTAGTGCTGCTGTCGTGCTCTCACGACGGTGACTGACAATAAACCACTCCCGCTTACTGCTACGACCTTGTTCTCACGGCGGTGAGATCAGAAAGGTATAGCAGTGGAATGTCACAAGGTTATCTAGTCTGAATAAAGTCCAGCTAGGCAACCTGTTAGCAGTTTGAGGTCTGCATATCAAGTTGATAGAGTGTGACGTCATATTGGTTAATGTTAGAGGCATTTCTTTGTGAATGTTGTCTTTCGTTATCTATTTCTGTCTTTTTAGTCTGAAAATTAAGCTTCTGATATTGATGACCTGTGTGTGGTTTTAATTGATTGCCCAATGGCACCTGACCGTGATATGACTAATGAGTACTTTTATTGTGAAAGTTCATGATGAATTAATTGATTTGGGGAATTGATTAATTGAATCAATTGATTGATTGATTGATTGATAGCGATCCGACTGCTTCTACGACGGTGGAACAAGAAGGGCATGATGAGCTGTAGTGATGTCATGTGGTTTTAAGATTTTCAATGGAAAATATTGAGGTACGGATACCAAAGTTAGGCTGTGCAGTTTTCTGCTAAAAAAATCTATATTTGAACTTTCGTACTAGGTATGACAGTTGTCTCGCTCTTATTTTTGAAGTATTCCAGATTTGAATCTAGGATGTTAGGTTATGGGCGGTTTGGTTTAACAAGTATTCTCCATGCGTATTCACGTTAACGCTGCTTATCCACATTTTGAGATGTCTTTCTGGGCGTCGTAACGTTTTAACATTTATCCTTCCGAATGAAGTTGAATTCCTGAATATGCTTATGCAATGAGTGACAAACCTGGTTTTGCTTTTGCGAGAAAATCATATGGTGATATGATCCGGAACGTGAGCGTAGGCATTTTGAAAAAATTGCGCGAAGTAATGGGTTTGAATTTGAATATGATTCGTCCCGAACTACTAGTGAGAAGAAAATATTCTATTTTGCCGATATGTGATGCAGTGCGATGGTAATCAGATTAATGTACGCACTCGCGATGGGCTTCAGGGTCTGTGTACTGGCAGGACACCTGTCATTTACAATTTAGCTGCAGGTAAGATGACAGATGAGCCTGAAGTTTATATAACTTCAAATGATATTTTGACATATGCGGTATTTTCCCTATTGATTATCTGCCTTATTGCTTCATTATTTTATTTGTTCAAGCATTTCTCTCTATTTTTTACCGTTTTCTTATCAGTGTTGATTTTCAAGAACATTTTTCGTGTAAAAGTTTCCTGCTTCCCTGTACACTGAAATTGTTCAATTCCAAGATTATTTTCATTTGTTTTCAGTTAAATGTTTCCTTCGCGAGGTAAACATTTAATTTCTGGTGGGAGTACATGTGCAATTGGCTTATAATTTGGGAGTCATGAAGCTGATATATCTGGTTCCTTAAAATACTTTTCTATTAAAAAGAGTTTGTTTCTCTCCAATATCAAAGTAAAGGAATTGAACTTCTTCGACATTTGCAATTTGATAATGCTTGGTTCCAAATATATTTCAAAATCTATGATAGGATAATCGGCTGAAGTTTGACTTCCACAGTTTCTCTATGCTATTCCTTTCAAGGACACAAACTCATTGGTATATCCTGCTCTAAGTCGAAGAACTAATGGGCTTACAACTTATCTATATGTGCATAGCATAGCAGTCACCCATTCACATGAATTGACACTGCTGTCCATAAATTTATTGAAATGGTTTTCCTCTGCAGTGATAAAGCTTTAACTTTCCAGTGCGGAGGATATATAAAATTATGATGTGATATGTGCGTCATATTAATATGTTTGCAATTGCCCGACCGTCTTTATTCTTATCTGTTTTGAACTTGGTGGCACTTCATGGATCTGTAATATTTAGCCGTTTTCACCTTTCCATTTATACGTTCTTCAATGTTGAATTTTTGCCCTTGTCATTGAACCATCATCTATTTTTATTCATAAGTGGTAACATCTGATACTTAAGAGTATGTTTGTCGTATTTTGGCTTTCAAAAGACAGATTAGAATACGCGATGTGCCGTGAGTTTGCTGTTTCTTGAAAACTAGGGTAGTGTATAGCACTTGAAAGACCGTGTTTGACCGCGTTTCGTATTTGTTGTGTTCAATGATTTATTTTCCATTTTCTATCTGTGTACTGTCGTGTCTTTGATTGAATTTAATTCTAATATTTTTCTTGTCACATTGTAGACCTGGGTTTGTACATTCTATGTGTTATTTTTCGCTGATAATAATTTCTGGAGTAAATTTTTTTGTTTCAAGAGGTCATAAGTAATTGCGGTAGGGGAGAAATGTAAAATATGATGTGTGTTTTATAGATTTCAAACTCGTCTATTTTTATGACTAACTAAATATATTTGATAACCATTGTTGCCTAATAATAATCGATTGTAAAATTGAACGATGCTTATTTTCAGTGTATGGCTATGTTTGCATATTTAATATGATGTACTAAAGTTAGAATGCTTGACCAGTAAGTTCATAGTTCAGATTTCCAACAGAGCATATCTGTTTCCTTGAACAGGGGTCAGTCGTTGGCTCCTAATTAAGGGCCGAGTTGAACAGATCCTTGCCAATTTACTTGTTCTGAGTGTGAATAAATTAAACTCACCTGGAGCAATTTGAACTTGTTTATCAGAACTGTTAATGTTTTGACTCTACTGCTAGTGAGTTAATAACATTGAGTAATCATAAAACACGTGGGCTCTTGAAAAGGAACATAACACATGATACTGAAGGTTTGTCCTTATTTGTTAACGATAGCGTGCGACCGTGGTTGGATAAGTGTTTGATTCAAGTGTCTTGTTTGCTGAACGGTATATATGCATGTCAATCTTATTTGTCTTCAGACTAGATATAAGACATGTCCCTTGGATCACATGTGTGGTTCATTGTAACTGAGAGGAGATCACATGTGTGGTTCACTGTAACTGAGAATTGGTGGGAAATTTAAGCCGTATGACGTCGGGCATTTACAGGTTAGTTTCTCTGGGTATTCTTGCATTTATCAGGTTACCCCATGTTCAGGCGTTTACTCCATCAGACGTCTACGATGCTTATCCATTAACATCAGATGAGTTGCTCGAGCTGATCTGTCATCAAAGCTCCCGAGCTAGTGTATCTAATTCCGCTTAAGCCGGTTCTAGGGGCCGTGTGGAGCTAATTCTCAGTCTCCACATGAACAGCTGCAATAAAAGCGCGGCTGAGATACTAAGGCTACGTCCGAGAATGCACGGTATTTTCGGGTCTGAATCTTAGGTACCGAGGGATGCTTTCCTGTAGAGTCATATGGTTGCTTTTTAGTCGCCAGACATCATCAATTTTTCCCACCTCTTGCATATCGCTCCATTTTAAGATCCGTTTCTCTCTTGAACATAGACTGTTTATTGTAATGATGGTGTAACATAGACTGTTTATTGTAATGATGGTGTATGGGAATTGCTTCATGTTTTTTGTACCACGTTCGATGTCTCCAGTGAACAAACAACTTTAAACAATCTCTAAAACAGTGTTTCGACTTGTGGGAAACCTTAAAGGTGACTTTAAGGTATGAACCCTGGAATCGTGTTCATGGGCTGAAGGTTTATATGGAGACCATCTCCTTTGGGTTGAAAGACGTAACAATCCCACAACATCACCCAACCCGTAAAACAATCCACAAGGGGAGGCAACGGTGTCGCAAAGCTCAGAAAAGTATATGGTGATTGTGGCACTCAAGAAATGTTATATACACAAAATAGATCGAAGGTCCCTCGTTTTGTTCGACAAATAAAAAATATCGCATGGTGATGGGGAAACAGTGTCTAAAATATCGGCATAGATCACCGGAAGATTTTGATTTTGGCGATAAGTTCATATTCTGAAAATACAATTTTTAACTTGATACCTTTCGATGAAATGTAAAATTCTTTTGAAAATTATGCATTTATATTCAACTTACCGGTGGTTCTAAGATCCAGTGCAGTTCTTGTGCCTGGATAAATAGTACCTGGGCACATGTATCATTATGCATTGCCCTCCATGCGTTGTTGGGCCGAAAACATTTTTTTTTTAGATTTTGGCAAAAAACGTCTGACCTGGTAATATTCACGGGTATGTACAGAACAATCTAGATCGAAAATCATCCAATTGTGTTGTGGTTTTCTACTGATCAACACCCCCGCTACCAACAGTCGAACATTTATCATTGTTCACCTCCGTTCTGGGACGGAAACACTTGAATGCACCCATTATTGTCAACAATTTTCAGAGAGTTGCCGTCAGAATATACCAGTAGTTGTTGGTTAGGATTGTCATAGAACACATTGCAGTTGTGTAGGCTGTGTTTTGTTAACCCTATCTGGCCTGGGCGATTTGGGGTGTACCGCAGCCTGGGGAGAGGCGGAAAGTGCCCCCCCCCCTATTTATTTTCGCTATCGCTAAGGCTAGAGAGCTGAAACTTACCAGACTATATCAGTGGGTCCAGATCTACAAGAAAAGGCAAATTTTTTGGTCAGAATTTTCGAATTTTTTATTTTTGCTTTTTCTTCGCAAAAACTGCATGATAAATTAGTAAATAATAATCTGATATGAAATCAAATAGATTTTACCCACTTTTCCATACAGAAAAGCAAATTTTTTGAAGAAATATGACGAAAAAAATCACTTTTCTGGTACCACACCTGGACGCCATTTTGAATTTTCTCATGATCCTCTGCTCGGGGGGTTATGCAAATAGGCTCAAAATGACCCCAATATGATAATCGGAAATGTCACGAAGTTTCAGCTCTCAAGTTTTCTTCGTTCTGGAGATAGGAGCAAAAAACCAGCAGAGGAGGGTGGTGAAAACAACTTACCTGGCCGGAGCGGAAAAGTCCCCCCCCGGCCAGGCAGGGTTAACTTTTCATTGTATTAACATAAAATTGTATTAGCGTGGGACCATTTTCGGACAAAGAGCTAGTATCCCAACATTCGAAGTAAATCTGATTATTTTTTCCCAAACTGCACTTTTTATATGAACAAACATTGTCAAAACTATTAAGAATCCCATTAAGTATACCAACGAATTGGAGTATTCTCTGACAATCAAACACTAATATATGTGTTATCGATCCGCCTTTTGCAAATTATTGAGAGAAAAAAGAAGAGCCTGTCTGTGCAGTGACCGTGAATTCAGCCGATCAGGTACTGGTTCGTATAATTTCACTTGCCCTATATTTTAACCCAGTTTCTGACCTGTATCCGTATTCTAACATTCACAGCATATAATAGAATTTCAGAGAAAACAGTTTTGACCCATTTTCTACATTTTGACCCAAATTTTTTCAATAATTTGTTCATTCTGAGTATTGATTAAAAAACAATTTTCGTGATCGTATACGTACATGTAAAGCCTTGAGGTTTTTTTACAATTAGACCAGCGTTCATGTAAAATCATGTCACCAAGGGAAAACGCCTGAGAGTACTCAGTAGTATAGTCCCGTGAAAAAAGGTCATATTGACCTCTTTGCACTTAAACTTGAGGGGTAACTCGTGATTTCCCTAAACCATCCGACAGGGGGCGCCACCAGCTCAAGAGAGCTCCCCGCAAAAGGGAGGTAACTCTTGGTGCACTTTTGTCACTTTTGGCAAATGCCGGGTTATCTTCCCTGATTCGAACATTTGCATATTAAATCTATACGGGGAAATGCCTGTATGGGGTATGGATGATCCGATTGGGTCGTATGAGGTATCAATGTAAGCAGTCGTGAAGGGGCATCTGATGGGCTGCGTGTGGGGTTGAAATAGCATCATTCTGCGCATGCGCGGTGGACAAAGGGTATGGAAATAGACGTTTTGGGGACTAGGGCAGCCACTAATGGTCCGATGGACAAGTATGAGGTATCAATGTGAAGCCTATGTGAGGGGGCATCCGATGGTGTGGGTGTGGGGTTGGAATATCGTCATTCTGCGCATGTGCGGTAGACCAAGTGTATGGAAATAGACGTTTTTGGGGTCGAGGGGGGCCCTTAATGGGCCGATGGAGTCGAGTGAGGTATCAGTGTGAAGCCTTTGTGAGGGGGCATCTGACTGGACTAGTGGCTCGGCCGTTGTCAACATTCTGCGCATGCGCAAACAGGGAATTGTGGGAAAGGGTATGGAAATAGACGTTTTGGGGTCTGGGTGGGCCACTAGTGGTCCTATGGAGTCGTATGAGGTATCAATGTGAAGCATTCGTGAAGGGGCATCCGATGGGGTTGGTGGGACGTGAAACTGACGTCATTCTGCGCATGCGCAGTAGACCAAGGGTATGGAAATAGACGTTTTAAGATCGAGGGGAGCCCCTAATGGGCCGATGGAGTCGTATGAGGTATCAATGTGAAGCTTTTGTGAAGGGGCATCCGCCTGGACTAGTATCTCTGCCGAGTTCAACATTCTGCGCATGCGCAGACAGGGAATTGTGGGAAAAGGGTATGGAAATAGACGTTTTGGGGTTTAGGTGGGCTACTAGTCGTCCGATGGAGTCGTATGAGGTATCAATGTAAAGGATACGTGAGGGGGCATCCGTCTGGACTAGTATGACGTGGACCTGACGTCATTCTGCGCATGCGCAGTAGACAAAGTGTATGGGAATAGACGTTTTGGGGTCTAGGTGAACCACTAATGGTCCAATGGAGTTGAGTGAGGTATCAATGTAAAGCCTATGTGAGGTAGCATCCGCCTGGACTAGTGTGTCGTCCGTGTTGAACATTCTGCGCATGCGCAGACAGAGAATTGTGAGAAAAGAGTATGGAAATAGACGTTTTGGGGTTTAGGTGGGCCACTCGTGGTCCTATGGAGTCGTATGAGGTATCGTTGTGAAGCATTCGTGAAGGAGCATCCGCCTGGACAAGTGTGTTGTTCGTGTTCAACAGTCTGCGCATGCGCAGACAGGAAATTGTCGGAAAAGTGCATTGGAAGGAACGTTTTGGGGTCTAGGTGGGCCACTAATGGTCTGATTGAGCCGAATGAGGTATCAATGTGATGCATACGTGGGGGCGCCTCCGCCTGGGTGCATGGGTGTTAGGAATATCGTCATTCTGCGCATGCGCAGGCAGGCCGTAGTATGGAAATAAACATTTTGAGGCCGATATGGACCACTATTGGTCCGAATGTGTCTAGGGAAGTGTTATTTTGTAGCACTCGGGGTGTAGACCACGACTTGAAGGGATGTCCACGTCACCTGTGACGTCACTGGTGTCGTCATCAGTGAGAGTAGTAGCAAAAGCGGGAGTTTCGGAGGTGTGATGGAGAGCATTTGGAGTAGATAACGGCCTATTTTCCCATCCAACTACCTGGTAGAGTTACCTGTGAGTGTGAGTGTATGCGCGCGTGTGTGTGAGTGAGTGAGTGAGTGTGTGTGAATGAGTGAGTGAGTGAGTGAAGCGTGCACAACGCCCGTGAGGCGTCCCCAACGCCCGTCTTAACGCATGGACGCACTAACGACGGTGAGTCAGTGAGTGAGTGAGTGAGTGAGTGGGATCCTACTGGACTAATGTAACGTCCGTTTTCATCATTTTGCGCATGCGCAGTATGGCCGTCGTATAGAAAGCAGGTATTTTGGGGATTCGTGGAGGCGTGTTGAGTGGTTGACCATCCCTGGTCAAATGGATCGTGTGGGGTATCAGTGTGAAGCTCTCGTAGGAAAAGTGGAAATTGGCGCTCATTTGTCTGGCGCTCACTTGCGGTTGTGTGGGGCGCTGCCCTCAGCCAATCAGAAGCAAGTATTTTGACCCGGTGCATTATGGGACATATCCAAGATGGCGGCGTCTGCCTCCTCGTTCAAGATGGCGGCACGACCGGTGTCGAAAACTGACCATTTTGTCGGAATGTGGTCATCTGGTGTCGAAAACTGGACCTTGTATGGGTTCCGCCTAATTTGGCCCACTATTGGTCCGAATGTGTCCTGTGGGGTGTCATCTTGTAGTTCTCGGACTGCAGACCACGATTTGAAGGATGTTCACGTCATCTGTGATGTCATTGGTGACGTCCTCAGTAGGAGTAGTAGCCAAAGTGGGCATTTTGGAGCAGTGAAAGAAGGTATTTGGTGTAGAGATGGACCACCCTTGGTTCGAATGTGTCGTGAGAAGTGTCATCTTGCAGTTCTCGGGGTGTAGACTCCATTTGGGAGATGTCCACAGCATCTGTGACGTCATCGGTGACGTCATCAGTACGAGTAGTAGCGAAAGAAAATGTTTTATAATTGGCTCAGTGCCAATTTTTTCCCACGATTTGGGCTGATGAGGGACACATGTTCATTCCTATATTTACAGACACTACCACCACCACCACCACCACACACCACCACCACCGCACACCACCACCACCACCACCAACGCCACCACCGGGCGTTGACGGGCGTCAACGCCCGGTGGTGGTGGTGGTAGCTCCCGTGTGGCAGAGCTCTTGGAGCTCAAAGCTTGTGGAGCTCAGAGCCCGGAAATGAAGTCATCGCATGCATGCGCGCGTACCTGTGCTGCACCCTGTACCCTATAGCCCGTAGGGAATAGGGTACACCAGGGTG
>JAVTVY010042695.1:0-19087 GCA_036873755.1 Hanleya hanleyi | reverse complement strand
ATGATGATCATTCAGGACTAATTCAAACTGGTTTCTAATGTCATCCCATCCATCGGTCTGTCAACCATGAGATGACAGTCATGACAGTAGAAAAAATTCAAATTCTTCTGCGATATTATACATTTCAAATTACAATGACACTCTACATGATACAAATGCATGATGGTTAAATTTATATCAACACATGACAAATTCCCAGGTTTATCACTCTATGGATTTAAGCTTTTGGAATTTGTTGCTTTTTCTTGTTCTTGTGTTGCTTATATCACCTTACATGTACCTACTTTAAGGTCATTTGACAAGGTCATATTATGCAATAGCAAGTTCTGTCTGTCTGTTTTGTGTGTGCAATATCTCTACTTCCAAGTTATGGACTGCTACCAAACTTGGAATATACTTTATCCATGGGATAAGGGAGAATCCTATTATGAGATCAAAGGTCAAGCTGATTGTGGCCCAAAAATCTGGAAATCATCATGAATTGTTTATGTCCAGGCCAGAACTTCTGGCAGTTCAGGATTGTGTGGCCTCGTGGGTCTCCTGAGGTTCAACCTGGGGTGTCATTGTTCAGACTTCAGGTCATGGTGAGATTAGGCTTCAGCTCCTCAGAGGGCTTGTCGTAAGAGGCGACTCTGTGGAGTGTCCTGGTGTGAAAAGGAACAGGACCCTACCCATGTGGTTTCTGGGTGTGAAAAGGAATAGGAATCAAACCTTGTGATTTGACTGAAATAGTGTTGAAAGAGACGTTAAATCATACTCATTTGAGATGTAATTAAACTCCTGGCAAAGAAGCTTCTGGTTGTACTGACTGTCCATCCGTCTGTTTGTCCATCTGTTAACCTGTGCTACTTTTTGTTCTCTGTGCATTATCTTCAGTTCCTAGTTATGGATTGGTACCAAACTTTGGTTATACCCATGGTGCAAAAGGAACCATATTCATTTTGAGGTCAAAAGCTCAAGGTCACTGGCTAAAATCATTGAAAAATGTTATGCCTATGCTACAGCTCAGTGTATACGTCAAACTTATGATCAAGAAGAAGCCTATTGAATCTAGGTCAAGAAGTCATGTAAAGGTCAAGGTCACTGCACATTTCTGTCTTGGATGCAAGTTCATGTTCAGTCCTCTATCAGTTAAATAACAAGTGTGAGAGTGAATCAGTTCTTTACCAATATCATCAGATCCTCCTTTGTACACATTAATGGTCTGCTTGGAATCCATCCATGTAGTTTGTCAGCAACAGCGGACATATGAAACAAAATGACAAAATTCATACAACCATCATGAACAGAAACAAAACCTATACATAAGAATGCCCTTAAGAGAACAATGTACTGGCCTCGACTGTAGTAGATGGAGAGGGTCAAGTTCTTGTGCCCAATAAAAAATGTGGCCTTCATGTTACACGAATAAAGACATTTTGAAGTTTTTGAATTACAGTACCTATTTGAAAACATACATGTAACTGTCGCGCGATAGCCAATGTCCACTGCAGCATTGTTCCTGCTAAAGGAGAATTGCAAAAGTATTTTTTTTTTTGGTTGAATAATGATAAAAATATCAGTGAATCTACTTTGCTTGGTTTAAATTGAAGTACATGTAGTTTGTCTTGTAGAAGAAGCTTTTAAAAAGTTGGTACCTCAAGCCCAGCTGAAATCTGATTTGCAAAACATCATTGCCCATATTTCCTTCATTGTGACATCACATCACATGAAACGAGGCAGCATTCTGAAGTCTGAACATTTACAAACAAGCATTGACGTCCAGCCAGGTGGTCTGATGCGACTTCTCAACTCGGCATCAAACAATGGCAGACAAGTGATACAGATTTAATTTCTGAAATCAGCTGAGCTTGAGATACCAAGTTTGGAGCTAAGTTTTCTCAAGCTACTAGGAGACTTAATATTTCATTTAAACCAAATGAACTTGAGTAGATAGGCTGATAACTCCATCATTAACTAATCCATGAAGAATATAAAAAGAAAAATATGAAATATATCTGATGCAAGAGAACATTCAATGAGCATATAATACATTACACATAGTTGAGGTCCATACTCACAGAGACAATGGCGGCAATCTTCCACAACAGCTCTATCTTGGTCAGCATGTAGTCGGTCAGATGATGTGTCCAATTCCTACTGGAAGTGACCTAGGCTGTTGCAAACAGATACCATCTTGATGGGGAAGTTCTTACAACATATACTATTTCTTCATAACTCTGAAACAAAAAGTGAAAACACATGAAATGCATGCTTAAACTGACAGAGGGTTATGGAGCTTCAGCCGCATAAAGCTTGATAAAGTCGTCAATTCAAAATGACAGTCACATGCATGACAAGTTCTCAGAAATTTGTGTTTTCCAAAATTTCAGAATTTTTGCCTCGATGTTTATGAAACTATATGTATAATTTTCCCAAAAATAAGGATGTCCCAGAATGCTGCATTCGAGAGGAAATGCCAGTTCGAGCCCCCCCCCCCCCCCATCCGTTACTCATTGCATTGCGAAACTTACCCAGAATGATTCAATCTTCACCTGAAACTACTCTCACACCATCCATGTACTCTTATAACAGTCACATATTTCTAGTACTAGATATTAATAATCCACTGTTTATCACAAAGAGACTATAGTATTATGGTATAGCATGTTACTGTATGCGTCGCGCGTTAAACTTGACCACACACATAACCAAATACCTCACTTGCAGTAAGTCCGGAAGATCCAGTCTGGAGCTGTGTACATCAATGACATATGTAAATAAACAAAGGCTTTAATATTTGAGGTCCCTGTGTCCAAAAGTAGTGTGTTAGTGGATTCTGAATTCCTCTCAAAGTGCATGCATCCATGCAACACTTAAATCCCAGACTTGACCATAAACACTATATTCATAAAGAGCTCTGTTCAAAACTGCTTTCACCTTGTTTTATGTAACCAGCACGACTGGTGGAAAAAGAAAATTCCGGCCATGTCAGATCTGGGCCAGGAAAGAGAGGAAATTCCGTTAAATAGTGCATGGCCCTAGAGATTTTTGCGTTTCATTTTGTTTAGTTTCACTTATTGGTGGTTATCATTCCTGTTTTCATTCCATTTATCTCTTTCTTTTTTGTTTAGTTTGCAATTCGTTTGAGTTTACATGTAGTTAGTGGGTTGGTTGTTGTTTTTCGCTTGCTTATCTTTCCTAATTATTTCAGTTATTAGTTTGTTGGTGTTTTAGTAATCAATTTGGTAACAGGATTTTGGTTATCTCTTAATTTGAATTTGTTTAGGTTATAGTTAGGTTTAGGTTAATGCACCGTTTAATGGAATTCCCTCTATTATTAGCCATGGTTGGCTGTTTTTCTTAAAATGAGCTGAGGTGACCTGTGCACTTCCCACATGTTCACATCTCTGCCATGTTAAATCTGAACAGATCTAGGGCAACACCATGTGAACTTCTGCACACACTGGACTGATTTTTAAATGAAGCTGGAACAAATCTCATTTTTCAACCAATCAGATCAACTTAGCCACTGGCTACACATTAAATAGGGCAATGAAGCAGTTTTCCACATTGAAGCTCTTACAATATTGTGTTTAATGAGAGAGATCAAACTCCATCACCGCAGCTTTTCTAATTCTGGTTTAAGGCAGATTTATATGGTACCAGAAAAGCTCATTAATCACATTTTTCGACCCCTTGTCAGTTTTTGGCGATTTCTTACAAACACCTTAGAGTTCAAGGTCACAAAGCTTCTCCGAATTGTCAATCTCGACACAAGGAAGATATTGAAATTGAAATAAGGAAAACGAGAAGGAGGGGAAAAAAACAAATCATATAGGCCCACATTCATTTGTACATAATTTTAATCAGAAATCGATCGGGCTTAACCCAGTTATATGTAAGTATAGCAACTTCAAATGAATTGAAGCATCAAAGTGATCTACAACTTGTTGTACAATACAACCGGAGTGATATTAGCCCAACTATAGAAAGATATTATCCCAATATACAGATATAAATTAAGGGATATGGCATGAAAAATTATATTGAACATAATTTGGTTAATATTTTTACCTGTAGGTACTACATGGGGAAATAGTGATCCAGTGCTATTGTTTGACACAATTTGACCCTGTATTTGGGGTTCTTATACTTAACTGGAATAAGCCCGTTTGACATTCCCACTGACAAAAATTATGTACAAAGTAAACGTAAATATGATTTTTTTTCTCTCAATATTTTCCTCATGTTGAGATTGACACATAGGTGAATTTTCTAAGACATTGGGAATAAATCGCCAAAAGACTGGCAATGAATCCCCCTTTACATGCTTAAGATGAGGTGAAATTCTGTTAGGCCACTGATAATTAATGGTTCCTTTCCCGTAACCAGCCCTCATCTATATTTTGATGGCAACTTATTAAAATCCATGAGGGATTTACATTTTGATGAGTGAGACTTGCTAATTTTCTTCATTTGTGTACCATTGGTTTGCAAGTTAATAATTAATAACTAATAATCATCGCACTCAGCATGTGTATTTTTACAAGCAAGGTTACGAGAAACAAACAATTAATTAACACTGGCCTTAGGTTTCTCTGTAAAATTACTCCGGACTGACGATGGTTTGAAGGAATAAACCGAAATATTGAGTCACAATGAATTGCTTGTCATTCTTCGGAGTGCTTACCCTGCTTTATTGTGAAATTCCCCCTCCTCTCTTTTTAAATTATCAGTGCCAGGAGATCTCCAGGACATAGTGTATCTCTCTGATTTTCAAATGACAAAGGCCTGAAAATGAAACCTCTGCACTTACTCAAAATGCTGATTTAATTTCTGCAGCATCGTTGATAGCAGACAGCAATTTTCCAGCACTCACATAGTTTGGGTGGGAATATCAGCTGAAATACTTCTCAGATCATGGAGAAATGATGGAATGTCAATCTAAAATATAGCTGCACAGAGATGAGTGAAATTCCAAACAATGGATCTGAAATACAAATAAATAGAGGTTATGCATAAAAATTGAATGATCTACCACTCTTGAGACATCAAGTGCCAGTAAAATTCCCTTTAATTCTTAGAAAATAGCTTTGCCCCGGTGAACTGACAGGTGCATTGACGCGAGACTGACCCCCCATGTTGATTTGTATTTCGTATTCTTTTGCCTATATCTACAGCATGGGGCTGAGTTCTGGACCGGGGCGAAAATATTCCAGTTATCACGGATTTCTAGGCCCTGGTCTCATCTCCCGGATACTGAGTGACTCTGGAGTAACAGAGTCTCCATTCCATATTTCATCAAATTACCAAGGACTAATGTTAATAGAGGTTATAAACAGCCTTTGGCAACTGTTTAGCCAATTCAAATCAAAACTGTGGGGAATTTTTCTCAGTTTGTAGTGGCATCAAGAGTCCAGCTTTCAACCAATAGGCATAGTGGGGAATCAACCAGTACAGCACAATGATTGGATAATGCATATTTAAAAAGCTTTAAGGACCTGTAGCGGCCAAGAGGCGATTATCTGCAGGGTTAGCGAGCAGGGAAACCAGGAGTGTATCGGGGACATAGGTCTTTGGGTTATGGACATGGTTATTTTTTTATGGACGACAGATGAATGACGAACCAGACGTTTATAATTATTAACATATGTTTTAATATTCAGATCATCAAATACAAAACCGTCTTTTGTACGGTACATAAAGAATATATCTGCATTGACATGGGAGTTATTGGACTCACTCAGCATAATTTTTAGCACTGGTTTTGGAGGTTTCAGATCATTTTTCTGTCACCTTGGGGGGAAAAAAAATGGTAATCATTTTTCTGTCACCTTGGGAAAAAAAAATTTCCATATGGTAATGGTATCCCATTCCCGTTCTGAAATACAGTTATTAATTTTTGGGCTTTCTGTAAGTTCAAGATTCCACCTACCCCCCCCCCTAATTCCAGTACACATCACCAAAACACTTATAAAGTGCTAATGTAAGCATTCCCTCTTTCCCTTCCATCTACTCAATTATAATTACCTGCCACAGTCCATTTTCAAAATCAAAATCAATTCTTTAAATTAATGAAATACTTCGCTCGTTCACCTGTTCCATGACGATTTGACGTCCATGGCATGACGTCGGCAGCCTGGCAGATCAAAAATTTTCTGTTTCCTTTTCCTTCATTTTCCATGTTGTTGTTTTTTCCTGTTTCTGTTCTCTTTGAGTTTGACTGATTAATAGCAGGCCTGTCTCAATGTCGACTGTTGTCGCTGCACAGCAAACAGACGCACAAGCTCCAAGTCGACTGCTGACTCGCCAGCTGCTGTTGAATATGATGTTGTTGTTGTTTTGGATGAATTCGAACAGCGATGAACGTGCCACGAGGAACGGACTAACTGAGCCTCCGTACGTAAAAGAGTTCTACGCAGTGCCGGGGGTTCAAAAACTATTTGCTTGTGTCCGCGCCGGTACCGTTCGTGCACCATTCGTGTCCGTAGCGGTGTGTCCATCCTCGGACACATTGAATAAATCTCCAAGCAGGTACAATAACTGATACTTACAACACATCGGACAGGAGAATTTATACTTTATTTGACCTCAAATATAAAAGAGTTACCATGTTTACACAGACGGTAAACATGCGCCTGTGTACCGGAGCGGTACACACGATTGTCAAACGAATGGTGACGATCGGTACGGTAAACATTGTGACCATTGTAATGGTCACGAGTGGTGACGATATGCTCGTCACCATTCTGAACCCGGTCGTCACCATTCCGGACCATTCCAATGGTCACACTGTTTACCATGCTGATCGGCACCGTCGCGGGGGGAATTTACGTGTGTAGGTGACCGTCGTTTTTGACCAATCATCGATGATATCAACACCACACCTCTGTAGGACGATCTATAGGGCATTCGCTACCTGTGTTTAAACCCGAGGGGTAGATGTAATTCCGAACGGTAACGCTAGGAATTCTAATATCTTGCCATCGATGGCGAACCGTAGGTAATTCTTGTCCCACAAACTCGCATTGAGTTGGAGGCTTGATGACCTTGGTATTGGGGGAGCGCACACAGTCTGGCCCATCTATCCTTGCCAGCGGACTTAGCGGGGTTTCCAGACTCATTTTTGCCCTTCCCCTTGCCACGGTTGCCTCTTCTGACTTTCTTGGGCTTCGATGAGACAGAGAAAGTCTCGGCGGGCTTGGAAGCGCTCGCCTTGCGCTTCCCCTTAGCAAGGGTCTGGTGTTGCTTGACCATGGACTCAAGATCCTGAGACATTTAGGGGTCACGACCAATTAATCGAGGCACTTTCTCGATGCCTTTGAGATGGATCGAGAAATTTCGGGAAACCGGGAGGGCAGAACCGGGACCCCTGGCGACGTCTCCCGGTTTGCTCCCGGTTCTATCTCGATCGAAACGTCCCGGTTTTCGAGATGGATACGAAATTGATCGGCAATCTCGAAGGGGGTCCCGGTTTGTATATCTCCGTGTTTTGTTGGACTTTGTTTTCTGTCGATCAGAATGTTGTTTTGGGGGGGGAGGGGAGGGGGGGGGGGCGATAAGCATGTCGCAGCCTAAAATAGAATTTCATGTTATGATATGTTTAATCGATATATCCATGATCTGAATCCAATTGAGAGTAATTATTATTCCATAAAATTGTTTTAAACCAAACATGGATGGTTTCAACGGAAAAATGAAGTGTTTGACCGGTGTTTTAACCTCGGTGTGTAATTTGTTTTATAATTTCGTATTATTCGTTGCAGATTCCATTTTACTGAGAACTACTGTCTTGAGATATAATTCAAGTGAGAAAATTATATCAACAGAGTTTATTTCTGATATAAGCTTGCCTGTTAGAGGTTAGCGGAAATAACGACAATCGGAACAAGAGGTGTTGATAATTCACACCACAGTCGGACTGTGAAAACCGTTGGCTTGAAACAACAGCGAAGAGAGAGAGGGAAATGAAAGTAATCAGCGCCCGATTCAGAGAGCAATCAGGCTTTAAATCAACGTCCAGGTACATTTCACTACAACAATACCACGTGTTGTCAGTGTGAAGAGCTTATATGGAAAGTCGATCGCGCGTTTACGTTTATATTATCAGGTTTTCAATGCATTACCAGCCTTTCCTATGATCTTAAAAGCTGCTGTATTTCTGAAAACCGGGAAAATCTTTGAAGCGACGTGGTGCAATAATGGTTCAGGTCAAGATCCTATCAAATTAGTAATATCAAGCAAAAGAATGTACTTCATTATCCATGGCTTAATGCATATGTACTTGCCGGGATTCGTCTCGCTGCCACACAGAAGTAGAGCGAGCATACGTCTTCGAAATGGTTCAACCTTCATTTGAAGGCATCTCGATTCCATTCTCGAAACAAGTCGATTTATTTCGAGGGGGATCGAGATGGACTTTTACTTCGAGAGAAAACCGGGAGCAAACCGTGACAACAATCGATAGAGATAAACCGGGGCCCTTCGAGACGAGATATTTATCAGTTTTACTCGTTTATCGAGAAACCGCCTCGATCTATTGGACGTGACCCCTTAGTAGCGTTAGCTTCGAGTAAGTTCAAGAGTCTCTCTGCGCGATCTTTGTTAGCCAGTCGAGACTCAGCCAGGAAGAGTCTCCGTCGGGCATTCTGCACCCGGGTTATCACTCTTGTCAGTAGAGCAAACCCCGTTGCAGTAGCCAAGCGCATACAGTGGTAGAACGCTGTGGGTGCTTGAACTCAAGAGCAGAATCGCGTCCATAGAGCGCAACCGGGACACGGCGCCGTCATCCGTACGCTACAGGGCAGTGACGTGCGACGCAAGCGACATGTGCAGAAGGTGACTGAAGGTGCGTAACCCGGTACGGACCGAACACGCTGGATGTTTGGATGTATGTCCTCCCGATGTTGACGTCCAGTCAGGAAGAAGACGAACTCCCGTCCAACCTTAGGGGCCTTCTCCAACCGCTAAGATTCGGACAGAGGGCATCTGAAGAGCTCAGTGAACCCGGGCGGTGCAATCCGTAGGGAACGCTTACTTTTTTCTTGCGGCACTGTCGAGAGCGAATCGAATGCTTGATCCGCGAATGGATCACCCTCTAAAGAAGACAGCTCGGCCAGGCGGGCCGGCGACTGCCCTGTTAGTGGTCGCTTCACGGGTTCTAACTGCTTAGTGTTTGGAAGGACGCCACACACTTCAGCAGCATACGCTAGCGACCTAGTCCAAGATGGTCGAGCTTAAGGAACCGTGGGCCACCCGGCTCCTCTGTCGGGCGGCAACAGAGCCACATCGATGGTGTCATGGGTGGTTTCCACATGCTCCTGGTTAAAGTCAACGGAAGGAACGGGATCCTTACCGGACGTTGAACCGGCCTCCATATCCGAGTCCTCTAGCAACCGGCGGAGCCGACGACGAAGCCGGAAGACGATCCTAGGTCACCCGAGGGGCGTGACCAAGAGGACTGTATATGTCCTCCGTCCAACGGGAGACTGTCGCGACCCATATCGGACGTGCCGGCTTTCAAGGTTTCACCTACAGAAATTAAGCCATAACACATTCTTGTTGTAGATTGTCAACATGGTCGCGGATGACGCAACATGTCAGACAATATATTTATAACGTTCACTGTAATTTGATAGCCATGGTCAGATAATTGGTTAATGTTCAGTAATTTTGTATACATGACTTTGTAGTATCTTTCTGACTTAATTTCCGGAGTGTGTGTTGATGCGATCTAAAAGTAAACGACTGCGTGGTATATAGCTAGGAACTTTCTATGTCGTAAAATTAATCTACATTCGTTGTGACGTCATGGGATCTCATCATGTCCAGTCTTGCCATCGTCTATCTCAACATTTAGTAATGTTCGCACTTCGTTGCCCAAACTGTATTGTGATATTGGTAGTAAAGAATTCATTGTAAGGATGAAGCCATCCAGTCAGCAGCCACAAATATTTCCTTGTGTGCGTGGGGGGGGGGCGATAAGCATGCTCGCTTGTACCATATGGAATGTCATATATTTTCACTTTGTCTTGGACACATTAAAAAGCCTGATGTATCAATGGCTTAGTGAAGCAATCAACGTCTTGTGTGGTGCAATCACTGTCGATGTGACTTGGCCAATGCCGAGTTGGCGTGAACCTGTTTCGCGTTGTTGTGTGACCTCATGGTGGACAGAACTGTGATTATGCAGTTGTTGAAATAAAATGAACCTAAGAATAAAATCATAAAAAAGGAAATAAAATAGCCAGTGGTTGGCTTATGTCACCGATGGAATTGTGCTAAAATGTGTGCTGTGAATCGAAAACTAGTGGTTATATAGGGGATTGAAATCAAGTACCCGGATAATTCTGTATAGTAGTTTGCAGCGCCCTCTATTCAATAGGATTGGTTAAAATTATAGTAGCCCGTATGAAAAGACCAATATTTTGCAGCGCCCTCTATTTAAATCTGATTGGTTGAATATTCTTGGCTGCACATGCGTATTGTTATAATTAAGCTGTCCACCAAGCAGTGAAGGTGTGGGGCCTGAAATAGGCTCAGTCGTCAAAGAGAGAGAGAGAGAAAAAAAAATAAGCGTCGTAATCGGTGAATAAATTGACTCAACAAATAAGAGTAATGTATAAGACGAATATCAACGGAGACGAGCGCGTACCAAGTGCTCTCTAAGGTTGACTTATACAGTTTCAATGGCCGGTAGTAGGCCCGGTAGTTTCATATTCAATCTATCATAAAGATTTCCAATAAAATGTATAGTTGAATGTGCAGAAGGCGAATATGGAATGATTAGTGGCAAATGTGAAGATCGTTTTGGTACTTTTTTACACCTAGGCTTGTGGAAGAGTTGAATAACATCGCTTTTAATTTTCCGAAGTTTACGATCAGAATAGCCTCTTTTTCTTAGTGCCTGAATCAAAATAGAACAAGCCAACTGATAATCGCATACATTATTACAAATACGCAAAAATCGCAAAACTGCGATTTAACAATGCCCGGGAAAGTATAATGCGGATGAAAGGAACTCCGATGCAGCAACTGGTGGCTGTCTGTGGGCTTGAACTTGAAAATTCCCATGGAATTGAATTGGCTGCCTTAATATATCATAACATCAAGAAATGGAAGAGAATGTAACTGCAGGTTGCTCTGTAAGCGGATATTGGAGTTTTGTGAGTTCAAAATACCAACGAAAACATGAAAATCGTCAATACTACCGCCCCAAATTCCAAAGATGTCGTCTATGTAACGTTTCCAAAGAAGTGGTTTAATAGGACATTCTAAGAGAGCCTTATTCTCCCATCTGGCCATATATATATTAGCATAGCTGGGCGCAAAACGCTTGCCCATGGCCGTCCATTGGATTTGAAGATAGTTGGAGTGGTCGAATACAAAATCATTGCGATTAAGAGAAATATCAAGTAACTTCATAAACAATGAATCCTTCCGACGGGTAGACGGATTATTTGCTAATGTATCAGCTATAATCTGGAGGCCATCGTCATTGTCAATATTGGTGTATAATGATTCAACATCCAATGTGAAGAGAAAAATGTTGGAAGAGAACGAATGGGATGATAAAATGTCAAGAAAATGGGGTGTGTCTCGGAGATAACTGGCGTGTTGTTGAGAGATAGGATTGAGAGACAGGTCTAGATACTCCGCTACTCTTGCTGATTCACTTCCAGAGTTGGGGCCACGAGTAGATGTATTTGTGTATCTTTGGTAGCAAATAAAAAGCTCTAGGGCGGTGTTGACTCGAATCAGTCATATATGAATATTCTTTTTTAGTAATATGGTTCCCAAGGAGCATATCTGTCAGTATTTCCTTGATCACATTTTGGTTTTCAGGCACTAAGGATTTCTGTATAGGAATATAATAATTCACATCATTTAACTGTCTAAGGGCTTCAAGTACATACAAATTTGTATTCATTACCACCGTAGCCCCACCTTTATCGGCAGGTTTGATGACCACGTCATCAAGCCGGGATAATGAACTAAGAGCTATACGTTCGGCTTGAGACAGATTACCATTGGCATGCAGGGATGGTTGTGTACGCAAAAACTCATAAACGGACCTTTTGAACGAAATAATTTCATGGTGATCGTCTGGTCTCCAACTGGATTTCGAATGGAGTTTTTTAGTACCGTCATACTCCGCCTCTCTGTCCAAGAAAAAATATTTCAGTTCAATTCTTCGAAAAAACGAATCGACGTCTCTGAAATTGAGGGGCATTTGTCCCGACTGATCTAAAATAGGTGTTAGGACAAACGATAAACCTTTCTCTAATAAACTAATTTCAGGTTGCGTGAGAGTCAGTTTTGACAAGTTGTACACAGTGCTAGCTGCTTTCAAAGAGTTGATATCGAGATTCCTATCTAGTTTTCCTGTTCACGTATTTGAGCGACCCAGGCTAGAAATAGCCAGTTTGCTGTTTCGGGCATCCAATGGATGCCATCTGTGTTGTACAAAATAGTGATGTCGGTGTCAAAATAACTAAACGCAGTATCTTCGAAAAAGAGCGCGTTTAGTCTATCAATAAGAGACAGTTCAGTACAAGAACCATGTGACATGGCCACGGGATTAAAAGTGAATGTAGCTTCAGGGAAGGACTTTCTAATTTGATCCTTAAAGTTGGAAGAGTGGTTTAACATTTCGTGTGTTATTGCTTCGATCGTTAACGCCTGTGTTGAGAACAATATGTTTGATATTAGGCATGTGAACTCCACGTAACAAATCAGTTAGTTTTTTAATCGTGAAGCCTGGCAAGGCAAAAATATGCCAATCTGGTTCCGAAATGGATATCCTATTGAGATTAGAGTCCCCTAGGACCAAATGAGGTTGTTGAATGGAACGAAGTTCATTCCTGAGTTTACCATACCGTGAGAGGCCAGTCCCTCTGATAGCGGGTACGGATGTATTCGTGACTTGATCCGGGGAAGTTTGTTTCTCCATAGAAACTGTTTCTGATTGAAAAAAGTCGGAAGCAACAGTTCGAACTTTTTTGGCTTTACAATCATGAATGGTAATATCCTTTTCCCTATGTCGTTTCTTATTATGACCCGAAGACGGGAATGTGGGTGACGATTGCGAGCTATTCGGTAAAAGTGAAAAGTCAGATAAAGATTCGCAATCGGGTACGTCCTCATCACGTGCACCTATTTGTGCATGCTCATGAAGCTCAGGACATTCTTCAATCTCCAAATTCGAGAAAGAATTCCGTAACGAAATCGGGTAATGCCGAAGCTCATTTCTGGAGGAAGGTGAATCGTGGTGACTGGAGGGTGTCTCAGAATTGTGCGAAGATGGTGACTGAGATGGCCAATGCCCAGAAGAAGAATGTATGTTAGGCGGTGGGGAAGATGGTACCCCCGCCCGGGGTACATTTTCCTCAACAGTTTTCGAATGCGAATGGCTTATGTTGTTAATCATCCCAAATACCTTGTCGACCAGTTCAGGCTTAATCTTTTTATGTCTACGGGAGAGAGAGCGTTTAGTGGACTCAATGAGTCGAGGAGAAGCTCCATCTGGCAATGTTTGGCATAGCTTCTTCAGAAGAGCATCAATGGCGTTATTGTAATGCTGATGAATTGTGTTAGAAGCCGAGGACAAACATTTCTCGAATATGTTGTCAAGTTCTTGACTAATATTCACATTAACCGCAGTCGGATGGATAGACTTCCGGACACGGTTAATTTTGTTCGACAGCCAGGAAGGGCTCTGAATGAGATCGAATAAACTGTTATGGTGTATAAGTTTACAAAGCTCAATACACCATACTAAGATATCTGTATCGTTCACTGTGCAATGTCTATCTGTTAGATCCTTGCGAAAAATACGCAAGTCTGGACCAAACTTAGTAGCTTTACTGGAGATAATAGTGACCTTCATGTTTAGAAAGTCTAACAGTTAATAGATTAAAGCCAAAGGACCAGTGATAAAAGTGAAACAATGCCCCCAGTTTAAAACACTGATCGGGTGTGAGAAGAGTAAGATTGCTAAAAACACATGAGTTTAGAAATAAACATGTTATCTGGTATTATGTTATAGCCCGACACCTACTATATACAACTATGTATAGATATAAACATACAAGACATAGTCACATTTTAGCACAATTCCATCGGTGACATAAGCCAACCACTGGTTATTTTATTTCCTTTCTTATGATTTTATTCTTAGGTTCATTTTATTTCAACAACTGCTCTGTACATTGTTACCTGAACATATTCTCCCATTTCAAGTCAATTAAATTTGCATTATTTTTCACTTCAAGCCACCAATGGGCGGCGGAATGCGAGAGCAGAGCGTGGGCGCTTAGGTTGGAAGGACGCAATTGAACTGTGATCATTGAATAAATGGATGGGATTGATGTTTCGTGTTCATACTCCAAGTTAAGCAAAAAAATATTTTCTGACATTTCTGACACACCTTTCAGTCCATGGATTTGAACGGCATCAATCTCCACATAGTCAGGTTTATCACCGGCTGTGCAGTCAACCTCTATCCGTAAAGCGTCCACTTTACAAAAGAGAGCCTGTAATCGAAAATCGTATCCAGCCGATTTTATTTCGATTCCGTATATCATGAATTTTTTCAGTCGACATATATATCCACATTGAAAATCAACTGTCTAAATTGTTTCTGAAAGTTATTCTAGGCTACTTCTGTTGGATATTAGATCTCCGTGACATGCTTGATGAAAGAAGAACAATTTGTAGAAAAGTATAGCTGGCATTAATATCAAACATGATACCTATAAATGGTTCAATAGACATAATACCAGCAGTTAATCTTATTTCCTTGATAATACTATTAATATTGATACTTTATCAAATACAATCATATATATCATTTATATCTCATATGGCTGCCCTGAGTTTCGTATAAATATAAGTTTTGACATAATTCGAGAATAGCTACCGTACTACATGTGCTATCAGTGCCTTTTAAATTTACGCACCGCTTACAGTTTACTGGTGTAGCCTAAAATATACTTGAGTAGTTTGCAGAGGTCTCAAACGTGATTATATTGTTTTTGTGTTATTTATTATTTTAATACAACAGGGGTTATTTATCACGAAGAGAAGCGATTTCGTCATTCACAATAAATTCAAAAGGCAAAATAACCAGTCTATACATTTAAAATGGATGAAGTTAAAAAATACCTTTATTTGTAGAGAGAATATCCTACTCTTCAAAATCTCAGTAACCGTATCATTATGGTACACAACTGACCATTGGTTCCCGTGGATACGTGCTGAAACCGGTCGGACTCCACCGACGCGATATGTTTCAAAGATGTCGACCTTGCTCAAGAACAGCGCATCAGGAAACCCAACCTAAACACCAAAGATATTATATCTCCGCAATGGATAATGCTCTCAGAAGAGCTAACAGTAGCAGGAAAAAATATCAGTTATGCTACACTACGGCGGTCCGAAAAATAGTGCGCGAAGCTACTGGTTTTTACATCAAATTTTCAAAAGAATTCCCACTCAAAAATCAAGGCTGCCGCAAAGTGATTCACTATGGAGAACTCATCAAATAATTCGCATATGCCCGTTGAAAGGACTGAACCCATTCAGCAGGATGGTACTATAGATATCAACTAGTAACACATGGAGAAGAATTCCCCAAAACGAGCGGTCCCAATTACTAGAAAATTAGATATTTGCCATTGTGTGGGAATTGTAGGGCTCTCTGAGAGAGTACTCAACAGTTTCCAAATTAAGCTCGCTGAATTGATGGTTACCAGCTGGTGTAGCTGAAAGGAGACGTAGCTGTTATACAAAATAAAAGCAATCAACGGTACAATTCAGTTATTCACTGCTTCGTTTTTTTTGATACACAGCTAGGCGGATCTTTCCGATATATGAGGCGAAGAAATGTGCTAAAAGAAGAAATTCAGCGATTCTCATCATGCAAACTTCATTTTGCATAGGTGAAATATGAGCGATTTTACCTGCAGCGTCCAGAAAAACTTCATATGATTGTACCTTCAATAGCGCGAATATCGCATGAAATCATTCCGTAAGTACAACAACGCCAGAAGGCACTCTGTCAGTATGTCGGCACCTCTTTCCACTTCCCTTATATGTGTTGTAATTTTCAATAAGACTCATTTTCAAACTTTTATGTCCACAACCTGCGTTCATAAACAGGTCAATCTGCACAGTTCCTAAGCTGACCTATGTGAGCTGTACATAGAATATATAATGCATATTCCGGGGTTCGTTACTACAAATTTGTTGATTTGAGTAACCCGTGGCCACTGTGGTGGGAAACTACGAAAAGCTGTTCGATGCCTTCTGAATAGCCCTGGCTGAAGAGACGGAGTTGTCACAGAATGATTCGTTGCATATCGCTCCAATTCACTATATTTAAAGTACGTAGAAACATCTCCGATGCGAGCATTAAAACGGCGTTTTGATGAAAAATTCTGAAGACCTAGAACAGTTATGAATGGTATATTCTTCATTGATCAGCTGATTCATCTGGCTATATTTTTGTTGTGCATGTATTATCAGTGTTATGGGGAAGGGAAGATGGTAAATGTTGAACTGATGTTATTCTGTTAAGTGTAATATTAATATACGAATTACAGAGGTTTCGAATTTGATTTCGAAATTTGTATCTGGTTTGTGTCTTGAAATGATAGCAAATCAGTAGTGTGCCAAACGGTTTAGTCTTTCCTTTAGTGCACTCATTCAAAGCACTTACACGTATTTCAGTTTTATTTTGAAATGGTACGTTTCGCCAAGATACATCGAAAACATTTCGAGTACATCTCTATTGCAGGAAATAATAGTGGTGTTTTCAAATTCAGATCCGTACAGAATTACCTCGCCCGATTGACAGTTCCCAAACTGAATTTTGCATATCCAGTTCCTCCATAAGTGTTTTAACATAGAGACACACCAGTATCCTGAAATGATGTTTTGCTTCTCGGATTTTGCACTTTTATCCTTGAATTTTATTGACACGAAACAGAATGAAAATTGTCGACAATTTAGACCCTGTTTTAACCACGTTTGTTTCTTTATCATTCTAACGGCATTCTACATATTTGTACACGCCTTTGAAATTTCAGTCCAACGATCAAAGTAATGATTTAGGTTGGCAACACAATATATCGGCAGCATATAGGTATTCCAATGGGTACTAATTGTGCACCCCTGTTGGCTGACCTGTATCTCTTCTCTTATGAATATGACTATATGCAGGCGCTTTCAAAAACCGATCCATTCAAAGCCCGTTCCTTCTCATTCACCAAACGTTATATAGACGATCTTCTCGCTGTGGATAACCGCTATATAAATGAGGCAGTGAAGGATATATATCCACCTTCACTGGATTTAAAGGAAACTACAGATAGCCCTACAGGCACATCATATTTAGATCTATATCTCTATAAAAATGAAGCGGGCATTCTCTCTCGTCGACTTTATGACAAAAGAGATGATTACAATTTCGACATCATAAACTATCCCTTTCTGGACAGTAATATTCCAGTGGGACCTGCATATGGCGTTTACATATCTCGCTTAGTAGCATTTGCTAGATCCTGTGTTAAATGTGACGATTTTAATCAACGTCACAAAACATTGGTGCAGAAACTTAAAAACAGGGCTATTCCACCAAGCGCCTACACTCAAAGTTTCTCAAATTTGGCGATACATATCGCATGCTGATAGCAAAATACGAACATAGCGTGCAAGATCTATGGCGCTACGTTTCGTAACTTGTGTCTAATTCCGCTTAACTCGGGGCTAGGGGCCGTATGAACCCATGTACTTCAGGAACCTCATGGTACTCATATGAACAGGCGCAATCAAAGCGTGACTGAGATACATCATTCTTTAGATGACGACTTTACAACGAATATTATGGATTAAGAATACTGATCAGCGATACGGATTTGATATTTTTGGAACATCATGATGTCTTGCCGGCATCATTGAAAACTGTTGACCGCTTCTCTCTTGCAGGAAACAAGCCTATGTTTTGTATACTATGATTGTCTTTTTGAATTTGGTGCTAATACTGTTATATGGAAAATGGAATAGGTCTTTGGATTATGGACGCGGATATTCTCTAATGGACGACGACTGGATTATGAATGACGGACTAGACGCTTGTAATTGTCTCTATATCCTGATTTGGGAAAACCCACAACATATTGCCTACAATGGAGGCATGCACAGCAAGTATCTTATATCATGTACTCGCAAACAGGCATATTAAAAAGAGAAAGCTGACCCTCTGCTGGATCAGATCGCCTTATCCTCACTTTGCCATATTTCCGTAAAATCCCTACCTCACGAAATGTGAGCCAGACTTGTCTACAGGTACAATGTGTACGATTCCTACACAAACCAACGAAGCTTTGTCTCACTAATTCCCAAATAATCCTTTGCTAAAACGCGATTCGCACCTCGTTGACAGTTCCCTGAAACGATTAAAAGCTTTATTTTATCTGTTGGTCCATCTTATCTATTCTCAACTTTAGGTCGAAATCGTCGTAGACTAAAGTTATATCAAGCAACACAAACATTGTAGGTTTATACCAAATATCATAACATAACTTCATATCAAAACGTTCAAAGAGAAGGTTTCAACTTAGGACCGGATCTTGACTTGAGTGGAGCAGTCCAATACTGACAGCATAATTGTCCTATTACGCGGCAGAAATCGGTCCTTTTTAATTTGTGATAGACTGTATGATGACATCTCATCTGTGATGTAAGTAAGGCACATTGCTAAAGTTAGAGAATCAGAATCGTCAAAACTTCCTGACTGGTTCAAGTTATCTGTCCAAGTTTATAATTTACCTCCATATCTTCTCTGCAAACCCTTCCACCAGCTTTTGTGAGACGATGTTTGGGAAATAATGTAATTCTGTTTTGGCCCCACAATTGTCATTTAAATTCCGGGGAGTACTGTCTTTATATTATAAAAAGGCGAAAATCGCTCTGAACAGAGCGGAATTTCGGTAGAGACAATGGTGGTGGGTGTTGCCATGCTGGTAGACTGATGCTTCAATAATAATATAATTATAAGAGAATTCAAGAGACAACACAACGATGATTTACGTGATAACCGTAC